>MCJB01021676.1:19698-97617 GCA_002018475.1 Nicotiana obtusifolia | reverse complement strand
AAGTGTACTCTTTGAAAGTTAGCTTGTTGTAGTACGGTCCATGTATGAAAATAGAGTAAGTGTACTCTTTGAAAGTTAGCTTGTTGTAGTACGAAAGTTTTCTGAGTTATGAACAGTTAACGTTGGTTATAGTACAAAAGTTTTCCGAGTTGTGTAGCTTGGCAAGGTTGAAGCCAGCCCCTTTTTGTAGGAAAACTTTTGCGACTATAAACAAATTAACTGCTTGTGTAGCTTGGCAATAGCCAGCCCGTTGGGTGTAGCTTGGCAATAGCCAGCCCCCTTTTTTGTAGGAAAACTTTCGTACCTATGATTAAGCTTGCTTTCCTCGAGTCTCTTGCTTTGTTTCTTGTACTGTGGTGTCGTTCCTACGATTAGGCTTGCTTTCACGGAGTCTCTTGCTCTGTTCCTTATACTGTGGTGTCGTTCCTACGATTAGGCTGGGGGAAACTTCTGCATGAAAGCGAAAGGAAGCGACCGATCAAGAAATGCAAAGAGAAGGGGAATGGTTAGTGAGGACGGCAAGGACACAGAAAGTTGCTTCTCTCTCTTTTAAATCCCAGGGATTGCCTCAGGGAAGAGGCCAGTCCCTGAAAAAGCCATCTCGATTGGTATCATTCAAATCCAAATATAGGCTTGATTGAAGCATAAAAGTGAAATAATAATAATAATGAGAGGCTTTTTTCCGTTGACGGTCATCTTACCTGTGTCCTACGCTACACTCAACTGGATCAATCGCTTTGTCCTGATTTATTGAACAGGTGCCCTGTGGAACATGTTTTATGGAATTTCACTCTTTATGTAATATTTCTTTTCTTACAAATTGAATTCAGGTAGAGAGAGGAATATTCGATCAAAACCTTTAGTCCGATAGGGGGATAGTATACATTCAATCTGAATAAGACACTGAGATGAAAGACGAATCAAGCAAGAAAGGCAGAAAGGGGGCCGCTTTCTCGAGTGATAGTTCTTTTTTGGGGTTAGTCTGACTGTCCTCATTCTAGTTGGTAGGCGTGCGAGTAAGAGGGCAGTCGGCGAAATTATATGAATTGAATGGGACTTCAGGTTCGACAATCGTATCTTCCCTCCAGCAAATAAGGTGGAGTGGGCAAGGCAGAGAAGACAGGAAAACACAAGCTCAAGCTTCAGCATTTCAATTACCTGCGGAAGTAAAGGAAGCATTTCCAGTGAATAAGAACTAGAATTTCCATTGGGTCGGGAGCTAAGAGAGATTGGAAAGGTTTAAATAAGAGTGTGCCTAGCGTCTTTCGCTCTCTCTTATTAGAAGAAGGAAGGGGCGCGAACCCACTAAGCTCGAAGAAGTAGCTCTTTCAACTAATCCATACTTTTCCTTTCCTTGTACTGTCAAAATGTTGAATTTCTTTTTTTACACTGGCACAGATGTTATAACCCATATTTGTACGTGTTAGATTACACCGTAAGATAGTCTACCTTGGTTCGAGAAGGGAATTACGTTTGAGACAATAAGAGTTTATTCCTATTGGTCCTAAACGATGCAAAGGTGTATAAGGGCTAAAAGTTAAAAGCCCCAAGTCGGTTAAAAGAGGGCTTTTAAAAGCTTCTAAAGCCTGCTAATTCATTATCATTTCACAGCTTCAAAACCTAAAAGAACCCCTGCAACCCCTCCCCAAAATAACACCACACAAACCCTAATCGATTTTTCCCTCTTTCAAGTTCTAGTTGAAGGTAAACCCTAGAGTTCGAGGAATCAAAGCAAGGGCTGAGTTATCTAAAAAGAAAGGTGAGTTTACTGCTCTATTTTATGCATGTTTTCTACTGATTAGGTCTTGGTAAGTCGTTCTATGTGTGTAAGAACTCACGGGACGGTGATCGGAAGCCGTGAGTTCAAGTTGTTCACTTGTAGCGGACTGTTTTGTCGACTGTTTTGTGTTGCTGTAAAGCTGCGTGTTTCACTACTTATTTGTGGAGTTTTGGAGGAGGAAGGGTGTGGAGAAACACCATATATGTTTAGGGTTGTGGCCTGATAGTTGTTCATACTATTTCCGGATCGTTTGACACGACTATAGTGGCCATTGTACGTATGAAGTGATTGGTTTGTGCGTGGACTGTTTTGGGAGGCTCAATATGATTCTTATTGATGTTGTTATGCTGTTTGGTGACAGTTTGGACTTGTGTGAAGTCATATATATAGGGGAGGTGCTGTCCGTTTTATTGCAAAATAGGTTACAGTCGATACATAATAGTTGCGACACCTGAACGATAACGCTAGTGTCATTTCTCTTATTGTAGACTAAGAAGTCGTGGAAGTTTCATAGCTTGAGATTGCAAAGTATTGCAAGGTATGTGAGACTATCCTTTTCCTTCTTTTGCATGACTCTGACTGTACACAATGCAATGAACGAACCCCAAAGATACTCTACTCTTAGAAGGTAGCAGTACGTATATTGTTTCCCCTCTTATGGGAGGATTGATATGTTATTATTTCACCATGGTAGTATGACTCTTATGAGTCCAGCATGCATTATCTATTTTACTCTACCGAGTCGCGCTATAGTCGGCCGGGTATGGCACCTATTTTGCAACTATACATATGTATATGTTTTACTCTACTTAGTCGCGCTATAGTTGACAGCTATGTTACTCTACCGAGCCGCGCTATAGTCGGCCGGGTATGGCACCTATTGTGCAACTATACATATGTATATGTTTTACTCTACTTAGTCGTGCTATAGTCGACAACTATTTTACTCTACCGAGCCGCGCTATAGTCGGCCGGGTATGGCACCTATTGTGCAATCACTGATCAGTTGGGTATGATAATGAGGAGGCCCACAGAGGCATATGTATGAGATGATGATGAGGCCCACAGAGGCGTATATATGTATATGATGATTTTCAAAAGGATATAAATATATGTATATGCATATGCATGTCAGGCATGACATGGTTAGTCGCCCTCAGAGGCATTCAGATGGTACAGGTTGTATGTCTCTTATCCTGATGCTTATTATTGTTCTTACATTATGTTTCCTCTCTTACATACTCAGTACATTATTCTTACTGACGTCCTTTATTGTGGACGCTGCATGTCGTGCTGCAGGTCCGAGCGGGCAGATAGACGAAGCTCCCCCACCACAGTAGGCTACCCAGTTCAGCAGATATTGGCGAGATCCATCCTTCGGACTTGCTACAGTCTTGGTATACATTTTGCTATAGGCATTATGGGCATGTCGGGACCCTTTTCCGACGTAGGTTGCATTATACACGTTCTTGTAGAGGCTCATAGACAAGTGTCAGTTTATGCATAGACAAGCGATGGGTTGACTTATGTACAGTTGAATTGCCTTGTCGGCAAACGTATGTATTTTGTTTTATGGTTTTGCATTGCAGCCTTGTTGGCCATATTATGTATATAAGTATGTTCGTATCATGGCATGACGTCTCGGTTCATTATAATTATTGTTCGAGATTATATGCATATGACAAGCCTTATAGATAATAAGGAAAGTTAGATGAAGGGTACGCCGGCGCCCGTTGAGTAGGGTCCGGTGCCAGTTGCGGCCCTCCGGCTTGGGTCGTGACACCCCAAGTCCTCCAGACTGACATATCTCCACAACACAAAAAACATATATTTCATCTCATCCACTACAACACAAGCCGTTGACACACAGCTGATACTGAGTGCTCAATATAACATACGAATGGATTGAAAGAAATCAAGGATGTACAATCCAAGTTGAATCAAAGCCACACGATAAAGAAAGAAAGATAGGAACTTCCCTAGATGCCCTGTAGCCTCTCGAAGATACGTATGAACATCATCATACCGATTCGCAAGACTCTAATTGACACTTGCTCATGACTCATAGAATCATAAACCTAAAGCTTTGATACCAACTTGACCAAAAATCCACCTACTCGTGATGGCATCTAACCCAACCCGCTAGGTAATCCAAGCAATAGTAAACCCAACTTTAATTAAAACAAGAGAACAATAAGTGAAATAACTAAATTTCTATACAATAACTCAAGGAAGGATTGGTAGTGCAAGTAATGAGTCACAAAGACTTAGATTTACAAAGTTGGTATGAAAATAAATACAATGTCTATTTGGAACATACATAAAAAGAATATGAATCTAAAACTACCAAGGATAAGTGGTAGCTATATTCGGACGACAGGAACATCTTCAATGCTAGCTCCCGCCACACACAACATCAGCTCCAAGATCTGCACGCAAGGTGCAGAAGTGTAGTATGAGTACAACCGACCCCATGTACTCAATAAGTAACAAACCTAACCTCAGGCTGATAGCAGTTACGGGCTAGGAAGAAGGTCAGTGTCCAACACCAATAATCAATAACAATACATGATATAAGGATGACAGTAAAAGTAAACAACTAAAGAGATATCATGATCATCTCGTTCACAAATATGAAAAATTAGACAAAGCCCAATCTTTCTCTGAAATCACTAAAGCATGAGTTTAACAAGGAACTGTGATTTTTCCAACTTTCAACAACAGATAAGACATTTCATTTACCATCTCGAATGAGGAAAATAAATCTCTATGCCTACATGTCATATGTACATGTCAAATTAATAACACCATATTACCATCTAGAATGAAGAAAATACATCTTTATGCCTACATGTCAAATATAATGTCAAGTCAATAATACCATATTACCATCTAGCATGAGAAAAATACAACTCTATACCTACATGTCAAATACAAATTTCAAGTCAATAACATCAAAGCAAAGCCATCAAGTATAATCACACTCAGCATACTCACAGTGCCTAGCACAAATGCCCCTCACCATCATCACACACATAATCACACTCAGCAGTGTATGAATGCCTGGCACAAATAACCCTCATCAAAGCATATATATATATATATATATATATATATCACAATGCTTGCGATCACTATAATTCCAAACTCCGGAAGGGCGGATTCTTGCCCAAGCGCTAATCAATATAACTGTTGCGGCATGCAACTCAATCCAAATATCAATCATAATACGGTTTTATGCCCACACCAGTCATTAACCGCTCTCAAGTCTCAATTGCTCACATCTCATAGAACTCAGCCCAAATAATATCGCATATAGAAAGCAATAACATCATGTGATATGACAAATAGATAATATTTAGAGACTGAGATATAACATGCGGATGAGGAATTATGACTAGGAATATGACTACAATCAAGACAAATAGTTCAAAACTGCAAGAATAGTTCAATCATGTCTCCAACAAATAAGTGCATAGTTTAGACATGATTTTTAACATGAATCATAGCTCAAATAATCATCAAAGTAGAGAAAATATGGATATAACAAGGGATGAAAGCAAACAAGGCTCATAGTACCCTAAGGTCTACCGTTATCATGAATACCCTAGTATACGTACACACGCCCGTCACCTAGCAGGTGCGTCACTCCCAACACATAACAAATACCAAATACAACGGGAAAATATCCTCAAATCTAAGTTTAGATATATAGTTATCTCGAAAAAGACAAAAACAATGCTCTAGAAATGCCATCCCGCACGAATCAACCTCCAAACTGCTCGAAACTAGCCAAAAACAACTCAAAAATATCAAATAATGCCGTAGGAAATGAACTCAAACGATAAAGGTCGTCTTTAACCAAATACTCAAACTCAATGGGTCAATCGAGAGTTGATTAACCCAATTAACGGGTTCAACCTCGATATAGTAATAACCCGACTTGAGCTTTTATCAACTGTTTTGTGTGACATCCATTTGGTCTTGAGAAAGCCAAATTGGGAAAAATCACTCTCTGACCGAGATATTGAGTGGGTAATTGAGAGTTGATAGCTATAATGTACCCCGATCAACAAAATAAGCATTAAGATTTTTATCCCATTAAGCAAATACCTAGGTAATGGTCACAGCCTTAAGCTTTTTATGAATTTGAAAAACATTAAAAACAACTATTTATTCTGCAAGCTAGTGTAAAATCAGAAATAGAAAGAAAATCCTTTTTGTAGAAGTGCAAATTAAGATAATTCAAGTTCACGCATTAGAATATATACCCCTAACTCCCATCTAGCTCCCTGTGGATTCGACCTCGACTCTTCATTGACTATAATTGCGATCGACCGTTTCATACCTTGTTTAGAGGATTGCATTTGGACGCAATCAATTTTGGGGCCGTTGCCGGGGAGTTAAAAATGGTGTTAGCCATATATTTGGGTGTGTTTTTGGAATATCTTCTTTTCCTTCTGTGTCACTAACGTGTTTGAGAAATCATAGGTACAACCATGGCAAATAATGAGCTCGAAAATATTGCTTTGGGGAATGTGGACATTGAGGATGATCAAGTGGATGAGTTTCCTCTTGAACCTCAAGCCAATAGAAGAGGTCGAGTGTTGCCCGTTCCACCCCTAGCTCCACCACGAGCGGCTCCACATCGGGTGTTGGCCAATGAAGGATATGCAAGTGCAATATTCCCTCCCCGTATTAGAGCAGGCAACTTTCAAATAACCAATATGATACTCACTTTTCTAGAGAAACGAGGCTTCTTCACTGGTGCTCCGGGTCAAAATGCATACAAACATTTGAAGGGGTTTGTGGACATGTGTTGGGGGAGTAAACAAACAAACGTCTCTGACGATGCTTTGAGGCTAAGGCTTTTTCCCTTCTCTCTATGGGGGAAAGCTTTAGATTGGTTGGAATAATTTTTGAACTATTCCATTCACACTTGGGATGAATTGCCGGAAAAGTTCATTTCTAAGTACCTCTCTCCGGGGCACATGGCTACACTTAGGGATGAGATTCTAGCATTCAATCAAGAGCCCAATGAACCACTACACGAGATATGGGAGTGATATAGAACAGTGGTTAAAGAATGTCCCAACAACGATATGACGAAGAACATGATTCAACAAACTTTCTATCGTGGGATCAAACAACCAACCAATGTGTAGTGAATAACCTTGCTGGTGGGAACTTCATGACTATGCCTTATGCGGAGGCGTGTGAGATTTTAGGTGAAATGGCGGACACATCATCGACATGGCAATCCCGAGCTAATGTTCCACAAGCTGATCCCAACGTGATTCACCTCCACAAAGAGTTGCATGACCATGGGCAAGCCATAGCCGAATTGACTACCACCATGAATCAACTAGCAAAGGCTCAACTTCAACAAGTGCAAAATCCTAGGCAAGTCAATGCCAAGGAGGGAGTAAACATGATGGTGAACAAACGGAAAGCCAAGGGTCCACAAGTGTAAGAACGAGTGGACAATTTTGTGCAAGAAAATAGTGGATTTGATCAAGATGATCCTTAAAATGACCAAGAAGAGGAGGTGCAATATGTGAATAACTTTCAAGGGCAACAAAACAATTTTCAAGGCCCAAATCAACGATAATGGCAACCTCAAAACAATCAAGGCAATTGGAATTCTAGCAACCAAGGTAATTGGAGTGGTGGAAACAATCAAGGGAATTGGAATAACAACAACAATCAAGGAAATTGGAATGGCAATAATCAAGATAATTGGGGGAGGAAACAATCAAGGTGGATGGAACAATAATCAAGGCAACCAGGGGTCTGATTTTCAAAGGTCCTCGATGTATCAACAACCGAGCAACCCGCCTCCTTATCCTTCCCATGGTCCTAGTTCTTCTAACAATGAAATAGGGTGTATTGAGAACATGTTCAAGCAAATGATAGAAAAGAATGTCGATTCTGATGCCCAACTTGCCTCACACAACACATCAATCCGCAACTTAGAAGTTCAAATGGGGCAAATCTCTCAAGCTCTAAATTCTTGTCCTAAGGGGGCACTACCAAGTGACATGGTGGTGAACCAAAAGGGTGGGAACAATACGGAGCATGCCATGGTTGTTACTATAAGAAGTGGAAGAGGTGGGAATGCACCCACCTCAAGTCAAATGCGACTTGTGGATGAGGAGCAAGTGGTAGAAGAAGAAGAGGTCCCGAGCAATGTGATGCAATCAAATGATTATGTTCGAATTGACATTAATGACAAGGTGAAAGAGACTCAAGAGGAGGTAAACCCGTCTAGGGATTACATTATTGACATACCGGAGCCGGTAGTACAAAAGGCTAAGGCACCATTACCTTAGCCTCCACCTCCTTATCCTCAAAGGCTTGCCAAGAAAAATGGCGAGAATCAATTCAAAAAGTTATTCAAATGATGAAGAGTCTCTCAATCAATGTGCCATTAGTGGAAGCTTTGGAAAAAATGCCCGATATGCAAAGTCTATGAAGGATCTTGTGACAAAGAAGCGGTCAATAAATTTTGAAACTATCAAAGTCACTCATCAAGTGAGTGCAATTGTGCACTCAATGGCTCCTAAATTGGAAGATCCCAGCGCTTTCACAATTTCTTGTATAATTGGAAGTGCTGAGTTTGCTAAAGCTCTTTGTGATCTTGGGGCAAGTATCAATTTAATGCCCTACTCGGTTTTGCAAGACGTTGGGAATTGGGCAACCATGACCCACCTCTATGAGATTACAAATGGTCGATCGTACCATGATTGTGAAGTGGGTTATGAGGTGCCGATTATTCTTTGAAGACCTTTCCTTGCTATGGGCAAGGCTCTTTGCGGCGTAGAAGTCGGAGAACTCACCTTCTGGATGTGTGATGAAAAAGTGGTATTCCATGTGCGCAAATCCATGCAGCAACCAAATAGCAACGAAGTGTGTTCTTTTATGGACTTGGTGACCGATGTGATTGTTGATGATACAAGTACCACGATCAATGTGGGTGATATTTTGGAGGCCGTCTTGCTCAAATTTGATGATGACGAGATGTATGGCTTCATGGAATGTCTGAACTCTTTGCAACGAATGGGGTCGTACAATTATGCACCCGGAAACTATCCTTGGATCTTGAAAATAGAAAACTCCTCCTACAAAGCCTTCTATTGAAGAGCCTCATACCTTGGATTTGAAGCCATTGCCTCCACATCTTCGGTATGAGTTTCTTGGCCCTTGTTCTACTTTACCGGTTATTCTTTCCTCTTGTTCGACTAACGTGCAGGTAGATTCTATATTGGTGGTGCTACTCCGAGGGCTATCATAAGCGATGGGGGTCGCATTTTTGCAACAAGGCTTTCGACACTTTGTTTAGCAAGTATGGTGTTACTCATAAAGTCACGAGTCCTTATCATCCACAAGCTAGCGGTCAAGTGGAAGTCTCCAACCGAGAGATAAAGATATTTTGTCAAAAACAGTGAATGCTAACTGGACGGATTGGTCAAAAAAGCTTGATGATGCATTAGGGGCTTACCGGACGGCTCAAACACCTATTGGAAATGTCGCCATACCGGTTAGTATTCAGAAAAGCTTGTCATCTTCCGGTGGAACTTGAGCACAAAGCCATGTGGGCTCTAAAGAAGTTGAATCTTGATTGGGATGTAGCCGCTAATTTGAGGGTTGCACATTTGAATGAATTGGATGAGTTCTGGTATCATGCTTATGCAAGTTCATCCTTATACGAAGAAAATATGAAATATCTTCATGACAAATATATTTGGAACAAAGAGTTCAAGGTGAGTGATCTTGTACTGTTGTTCAACTCGCGGTTGAGGATGTTTCTCGGAAAGCTAAAGTCTAAATGGAGTGGTCCCTTTGAAATTATGGGTGTAACGCCTTTTGGTGCATTGGACTTGAAGAAAAAAAGCAATAAGGTATTCCGACTAAATGGTCATCAGGTGAAGCACTATTTGGGAAAATTTTGTGATGGCCACGTTGTGGAGGTGAGTCATTTCAAATGATGGTAATATGCGTCGTGTCGTGATGTTAAAACAGGCACTTCTTGGGAGGCAACCCATGTATTTTTTTTTTCTTTTCTTTAATTCTTTTGTAGTTAGGAGTCATTATTGTGCTAACTTGATTTGAAGTGTGCTGTAGGAATGAGTGTGCCTTACAGGAATGGTGGATAGAAATCTGGCTAAATATGCAAAATTGTGCGGACCCAAATTTCTAGTTGCTGCAGCAAAAGTGCTCTGCGGCCGCACAATAACCTTGCGGACCGCAGAAGTGGAATGTGAAAAATGCCAACTCTCTGAAGTTGGTCCGTCAGAAAAAGGGTCAATCTGCGGCTGCAACAACAAATTTGCGGTCCACAACACGGATCTGCGGCTGCACACATAATTTTGCGGACCGCAAAACAAGAGGGAAACTAAGCCCCCAAGTAATAGAGTGCGGACCGCAATTGGAATTCTGCGGCTGCACTTACTTCTCTTTCCATCGGCTGAAATCGATGAGTATAAATAGAGGGGCTAGGGCCACTGTTCCCCTTTTCCCTCTCTGAGCACACAACTGATACAGCTCGTCCTTGGCTAGCATAGATTCTAGCAGCTGCTGGGCCACCACCACCATGGATCGCAGCAGGGGTTTCTATTCACAGGAGCACTCTGAGCTGAGAGGCAAAGGGGTGGCAAACTTTTGTATGCAGTAGACTAGACCCGTGCCAAAATTAGACATATCATCTGATCCCTCGGGGTACCTAATCAATGTGGGTGTCGTGATGTCGGCCAACATCTTTGTGGTCACCCGGCAAGCTAACACATCCTGCCCGTACCCTAAATCGTTACAGAGTATCCCACGGATGCGAGGGTAGAGCCGAGGGACTTTGATACAAAGGTGCGGGTGAAGAAGCCTTTTTCATGGTACTCATTGATGGATGCACACAACCGTAAGAGAAAGGGTCAGCCGTCTACCACCACAGACCAATCTAATGAGCCATCGGTGGTAGTTGCTGAGGAAGTTGATGTTCCATCCACTTCGGCCAAGCCTTCATCTAGTGCTGCAGCCATGCCTCCACCACCCGCTTCAGTTTCTACAGCAGTTCCTGTCACAGGTTCCACCTCAGCTTTGAAATTGGTTCCCATGCCTACCCACTTTCTGTGCTGTGAGTCTCCCAGACATTGGCGAGCCTCAACAACTGGATGCAGACAGCCACTGCAAAGCTATCTGACTTATCTAGTACTGTTGCAGCATAGTCTTCTATTCCGACGCTCAGATGCCCCCATCAGTGGAAGAAACATTGAAGAAGCTCCTGGAGAACCAGAACACCATCATGGCTACATTGGTACAGCATGGGTTAGTAATCGAAGAGCTGGGCAACAAAGTAAAGAAGATGAGAAAGTCTCAGGCCTCCAAGAAGTCAGTGAACAAACTCCGGAGACAGATTACCAAGCTTTCTGCAGCCGAAGATATTCCATTTGACATGCCGATTGACCCACATCATCCAGGCCCAGATCCAATAGCACCAACAACACTAGTGGCACCAACTGGCCATTCTGAGGAGCCAGACTTTACTGCCGACACTGCCGAGGAAGTGCGTCAGATGTTCACCAACCTAGTCACTCCCAAAATTGGGGATGATGAGATCCAGTTGGATGAGACTGAGGGCAGTGACGTTACTGTGGACACAGAGATGTCCAAGAAGACATAGGGAGTTTTTCTTCACTCTTACCCTTCCTTTACTCTTATTTTGTTAAGCATTAGGGACAATGCTTATTTTTATTCAGGGGGTGGAGTTTATTTGATCTTATTTGATGATTCTGAGTCATTTGGCTTGTAATAACTTGATACTATTTTCTTCTTCTCTCATTATGTATATATCTTCTCTTTCTCCCTTATTATGTATATTTGTTATGCTTTCGATAGTTTTTGCTTTGTAGCTTCTTTATGTTTGTTTTTCCTATCAGTCAGCATTTAATTTAGTAGCTTCTTTTTGAGTTAGTAGCTTCTTTGTTTGTTTTAGCAGCTTTTTTTTATGTTTTAGTAGATAATAAGTTATTGGTTTTCTTAATGCCACGGTTCTTTCCAAAGGTACTTTTTATGTGAACCAGATGACTCTTCCCAACGATGGATGGCGTGACAACATTCTTAAGGGAATGAGTCCATTTTGTTTCTAGGTAATAATAGTAGGAGTGATGTTTAGCTTAAAGCATATATATATCTATGTATATCGCCTCGTATTTGACTCTTGTTTCGTGAAATTGGTATGTTAAATGCTATGATTTATATTAATTTGAAGTGTTTTTATGTGTAGGAATGAGTCGGAAGTAATTGGGGGCGAAACGCGCAAGATTAGAGCCAAAACGAAAAAAATCGGACGAATTGAGCAGCTGGGCGCCACAGGCAGCGCCTGGCACCACCTGTGGCGCTGGAGGCAGAATGGCAATTTGAGGTAGTGCCCTAGTGGGCGCCACCTGGCGCTACGTAGGGTGCCGGTGACGTGATTTTGTCCAAATTCGCCCGGGATAAGGTTATTTCGGTCCTAGACGTACCCAACACGTATAAAAGCAAGACTAAACCTATTTTTGAATGGAGAGACGCCACTTTGGAGGAAAAACACACACGGGATCGTTAGGAAGCGGAGAATTCTCAATTTTCTTCATCTTTTTCTAGTATTTCCAATTGATTCAAAACTTATGCAATTGTGTGACTATATTATGAGTGGCTAAACACGCATTGTTCTGGGGTTGTGATTAGCCATGAATATTGTTGTTTAACGTTAACTTAACCTTGATTATAATTCACCAACATATGGTAGTTTCTTCAATTATGTGTTTAATTGCTTAATTGTCTGGCTAGCAGTTAGGTTGTATTTACTATCTGTGCTATGCTTGGGAAAGCCGTGTTTAGATTAGAGAAGAGTTGAAGAGAGCATGATCTTAATCCTTAGGGGGAGCGGATTTGTGGTTAGGATAGGAATATACCTAGTCACCGTGCTTAATTAAATATCGTGATCTTTATGCGTTCTTAATAGATTGATTTCATAGGAATATAGGCGTTAATCTATTGAGAATAGGCGAGTAGTACTTCGGGAGAAGGCTATGAGAGCATTTATCGATTAATTAGCAACCATGAGTGAATTATATGAAAGGGAGAGTTAATTCGAACGCAATACGATTGGTAAATCGATCACAACCCTGGAATACTTGTCTCTACTGAATAAACAACAATCAACTAGTTACTTGATAATTTAGTTATTATTTAGAATTGTAGTTTAGCATAATTAAACTCTTGAACTCGAATTGAGCTTGATGGAATAACAATATTGGTGTGTTAGTGAGTAGTTGATATAAGTCCCTGTTCGTACGATATCTGGACTTCGAAATCCTATATTACTTGTCGGCCACGTATACTTGCGTGTGCGTTTGGGAGCAACAAGTTTTTGGCGTCGTTGCTGGGGACTTAAAAATTAGCTACTTTGCCAACTTAAGATTTTATTAGTTATTTGTTCAAGTTTTAATTATCAGTTTACCTTGTTTGTGTTAACACAGGCTCTTCTCTTGATTGCGGAGGAGTAGAAGCGCAAACAATCTCCTTCCTCTTAATCCTGAAATTGAACGGACACTTCACAGAATGAGGAGGGAGGTCGAAGTTAGAACTGGAATAGAAAGAGAGTTGGACATCGTAGTTCAACCACAGCTAATAGAGATGGCAGGTAATGTAGAGCGTGCGGTGATAGCAGCCGCAAGACCCAATCTTGCTAATATGACTCAGGGTATTGTGAAACCTGAGATCACAAGGCATTTTGAACTCAAACAATACATGGTACAGCTGATTCAGTCCACAGGGCAATATGTGGGTCTATCTCATGAAGATTCGCAAAGGCACATTCAAAATTTCTTGGAAATTACGGACACCTACAATTATCCGACCGTTTCCAAGGATTATGTCAGGTTGACACTTTTTCCCTTTTCACTGCTGGGGGAAGTGAAGGAATGGTTGCAGAAAGAGCCCGCAAACTCAATCCACACTTGGGACGATCTAGCAAGGAAATTCTTAATCAAATTTTTTCCCACCAAGAAGACAAAGTCATTGAGGAGTCAAATTCTTGGGTTCGAACAACGGGATAGAGAGACACTTCGTCAAGCCTGAAAAAGATACAAGAAGCTGCTCAGAGATTGCCCGCATCATTGTCAGACTGATGAGGTATTGGGACACACTTTTGTTGATGGATTAGATGAGGCCTCAAAGATGAATCCTGACTCAGCTTGTGGAGGTAGTTGCATGCCGAAACCATATAGTGAAATTCATCTCTTGCTGAATAACTTCACTGCTAATGATCATAACTAGCAAGGAGATGGGGATTCACGCAAGGCAAGTAAACAGAAGGCAGCCAGGTTGATTGAGCTTGATGACTTCTCGGCCATGAGAGTTGAGATAGCAAAATTGGAAAACCAGATGAATAGAATGACAATGCAACAGGCATAACAGACGCAACATGTACAACAGATGTCTCTTTGCTGCGAACTATGTGGTGATAACCATATGAGTGACATGTGCCCTACGAATCCAGAATCTATATACTATGTGGGACAGCAGAGCAGGGGTCCAATGAATCAGAATGCCCAATATGGGAACACTTATAACCCAAATTGGAAGAATCATCCCAACTTCTCATGGGGTGGAAATCAGCCGAATCAAAATCATTATAGACCCCAAGGAAATTTCAATCAACCTCAGAAGCAACCTCAATAGGTAGAAAAGAATGGGAATGAATTGTTGAAGCAATTGTTGCTTGACAATAAACAGTTCAGGACCGAATATCAAGCCCTCACCACAACAGTGAGAAATTTGGAGCGTCAAATGGGACAGCTTGTCGGTGCTCAAAACACTAGACCAGCTGGAGCTCTTCCAAGTGACACTGAAGCAAATCCTAGGGCGGCCCTTAATGCCGTGTCGTTGAGGAATGAGAGACAACTAGAAGAAGTTCAGTTTAAAAAGAGGAAACAGGTGATTTTTAATGAGAGACCAACCACTATAGAATCAACATCGGAGGAAGCTAAGGAGCCACAGAAGCCAGCTGGAGAGGCGGTGGCTGAGCAACCCCCACAATTGGTTGCAAGGACACCACCTCTATTCCCTCAAAGATTGCAGAAATTAAGATATAATGCCGCATATAAAAATTTTCTTGATATCTTGAAGCAGGTGCAAATTAATATTCCATTGGTTGATATCTTACAAGAAGTACCCAAATATGCAAAGTACATCAAGGACATTGTGGCAAATAAAAGGAGGCTAACCGAGTTTGAGACTGTGGCACTCACTGAGGAGTGCAGTTCCAGAATTCAAGGTAAGTTGCCTCAAAAATTGAAGGATCCAGGTAGTTTCACTATCCAAATCTCGATTGGTAAACATGTTGCTAGGCGAGCTTTATGTGATCTTGGAGAAAGCATCAATTTGATGCCGCTATAGATGTTCAGACAGTTGGAGTTGGGTGATCCAAGCCCAACAACTGTTATCTTACAGTTAGTCGATCGCTCCCTTGCTCATCCTAAGGGAGTGATTGAAGATGTGCTAGTTCAAGTGGGTTTTTTCATATTCCCTGCTGATTTCATTATCCTCGACTACGAGCCCGATCAGGAAGTCTTATTTATTTTGGGGCGTCCATTCTTAGCCACGGGCCAAGCTATTATTGATGTTTGCGAAGGAACGATGACGATGAGAGTAGGTGACCGAGTAGAGGTATTCAACGTTTATAAAGCGCTCAGGTTGCCAGCCCACTATGAAGAATTATCCATGATCTCTGTGGTGGAGAGTGATTCCACATCATTAGTGCCCTATATGAGCCCTGTAGATCCTGTTGAACGAGTATTGATTGGGATGTGGAAAATAGTGAAGATGAAACGATGGGAGAAATTGAGCAAGTACTGGATATGTCCTGCAGTTATGTCCAGGGGTTCAAAAAATTTGAAGAATTGGAAAGGCCTGTCACTCTGACCCTTCCTAGGCAATCTATTGAGAAGGCTCCAAGGCTAGAACTCAAGCCACTTCCAGCGCAGCTACGCTATGCTTATTTGGGGAACTCTGAGACACTGCCAGTGATTATTTCATCCAGCTTGACCAGCACGCAAGAAGAAAAATTGCTCCGAGTTCTCCGCGAGAATAAAAAGGCCATTGGGTGGACTATAGCTGACATCAAGGGTATTAGTCCATCAATTTGCATGCATAAAATCTTTTTAGAGGACGGACACCGCCCCAATGTGGAACAGCAAAGGAGATTAAATCCCATCATGAAAGAGGTGGTGAAAAAGGAAGTAATCAAGTTGCTCGATGCAGGTATCATTTTTCCTATTTCTCATAGCAATTGGGTAAGCCCGGTTCAATGTGTGCCCAAAAAGGGAGGAATGACTGTAGTTGAGAACGAGAAGAATGAGCTAATCCCCACTCGCACTGTTACGGGATGGAGAGTCTGCATCGATTATAGAAGGCTCAACAAGGCAACTCACAAGGACCACTTCCCACTTCCATTCATCGACCAAATGCTAGACAGGTTAGCCGGGCATGAATATTACTACTTCCTTGATGGCTACTCAGGATACAATCAGATTGTCATATGCCCAGAGGATCAGGTGAAGACTACTTTTACTTGTCCTTATCGCACTTTCGCCTTCAAGCGAATGCCGTTTGGACTTTGTAATGCACCAGCCACTCTCCAGAGGTGTATGATGGCTATTTTCACCGACATGGTGAAAAAATTCGTGGAAGTGTTTATGGATGATTTTTCAGTCTTTGGGCCCTCTTATGATGATTGTTTGAGGAATTTAAGCAAGGTGCTAGCCCGTTGTGAAGAAATAAATCTGGTACTGAATTGGGAAAAGTATCATTTTATGGTACAAGAAGGCATCGTGTTGGGTCACAAAATATCTAGGACCGGCATTGAAGTTGATAAAGCGAGGATGGAGGCGGTTGAAAAATTACCTCCACCTATATTAGTGAAGGGTGTCCGGAGTTTCTTGGGACACGCGGGTTTCTATCGGCGCTTTATTAAAGATTTTTCAAAAATTGCTACTCCTTTGTATAGGCTGCTTGAAAAAGATGTAACTTTCAACTTTGATGATGCTTGACTCAAGGCATTTGAAGAACTTAAAAAGAAGTTGGTGACTGCTCCCATTATCGTGGCACCTGATTGGTCCTTACCATTTGAACTTATGTGTGATGCGACTGACCTCGCTATTGGGGCAGTGCTAGGCCAGAGGAAGGACAAGGTGTTTTATTCCATCTACTATGGGAGTAAGACTCTTGATGATGCACAGCTGAATTACACCACCACGGAGAAGGAGTTGTTAGCTGTAGTGTGGGCCTTTGAGAAATTTTGGGCATACTTGGTGGGAACGGAAGTCATAGTCCATACCGATCATGCAGCAATCAGGTATTTGTTTACAAAAAAGGAATCTAAGGCTAGATTGATGAGCTGGGTATAATTGCTGCAGGAATTTGATGTAGAAATACGAGATCGAAAGGGGACAGAGAACCAAGTAGCTGACCATCTATCACGGTTGGAAAATCACGATCACGTAGAGGAGGGTGGCCAAATTAAAGAAGTATTTCCTGATGAGCAACTTTTTGCTATAACCCATGACACTCCCCTATGGTACGCAGATTATGTGAATTATCTTGTGAGTAGGGTACTTCCTCCCGAAATCGAATATGAAGCTAGAAAGAAGTTTTTACATGACGTGAACTTCTACTACTGGGATGAGCCCTACTTATTCAAGCAATGTGCTGATCAATTGATAAGGAGATGCATTCCTGAAAAAGAGGTGGAATTAGTATTGTATGATTGTCACGCATCACCTTATGGGGGCCATCACGGAGGAGATAGAACAGCTGTAAAGGTGCTACAATCCGATCTCTTTTGGCCAACTTTATTCAAGGATGCCCATGCATTCGTTAAGAAGTGTGACCTATGTCAGAGAATGGGAACAATCACAAGAAAGCATGAGATGCCTTTAAATAACATTCTAGAAGTTAAGCTTTTTGATATGTGGGGGATAGATTTTATGGGGCCATTTCCACCGTCCAGAGGAAACAAATACATTTTGCTAGCAGTTGACTACGTGTCAAAATGGGTGGAGGCAATTGCTTTGCCAACGAATGATTCCATGGTGGTAGCTGCATTTGTGAAAAAGAACATATTCTCAAGATTTGGGACTCCACGTGCTTTAATCAGTGATGAAGGGACTCATTTTTGCAATTGATTGTTGAATAACCTTCTAGCTAAATATGGAGTTCGCCACAGAGTTGCTACAACATATCATCCACAGACAAGTGGGCAAGATGAGGTGTCAAACAGAGAAATCAAGAAAATATTAGAGAAGACGGTGAGTGTGAATAGGAAGGATTGGGCTGCAAAGTTGGATGATGCCCTCTGGGCATATAGGACAACATATAAATTGCCAATTGGAGCATCCCCTTACAAGATGGTTTATGGGAAAACATGTCACTTACCCGTTGAACTGGAACACAAGGCATACTGGGCTATTAAGAAGCTGAACATGGACCTTGAGGCCGCACGCGAGAAAAGACTTATGCAGTTGAATGAGTTAGATGAGTTCAGGCTGCACTCTTATGAAAATGCTAAGCTATATAAAGAAAAGACAAAAAGATGGCATGACAAGCATATCAAGCCCGCGTTACTTTGAGCCAGGCCAACAGGTGTTATTATTCAATTCTAGACTACGGCTATTCCCTGGGAAGCTAAAATCGAGATGGTCAGGTCCTTCTGAGGTGGTGAGAGTCACTCCTTATGGTGCAATCGAGCTGCGAGCTTTAAATAGTAAGCGGAAATTCTTGGTGAATAGTCATAGAGTCAAGCATTATTGGGGAGGAATGATTATTCGTGAGAAGACAAAGGTTGTACTCATTGACGAATAAGCGAGACTCTGCGTCGTCCCGCGACGTTAAATCAGGCGCTTGTTGGGAGGCAACCCAATTTTTATCGCTTTCCTAGTTTAACTTCTTAACTTAATTTTTTTTAAAAATAGATAGAGTATTGCACTTCATTTATAGGTATAGAAATATTAGATGTAATGGTGTAGGACGTGTAAATTGGGTATATATAAGGCTCGGGGAATCGGGATGTTTAAAAAAAAAATTCGCGTGAACAGCGCCTAGGCCACGCCTAGCGCTGCCTGGGGCGGTGCAGGCAGAATACCCCACGACCCCAGTGCTAGGGAGGGCGCGAGGCGCCAGCTGGGGAGGTCAGGTAAGTTTTCAATTTTATTTTATTCTTAACCCATATCCATTTAACCCAACCCAAATACCCTTTTGCACTAATACTAATACGCATATCCTTTCCCAAACCCACCCAAACACCAACAAACAAAAACAAAAACATCAACGCTGCTGCCCGTGTCTTCTTCTTCTTCTTCTTCACGAAATTTTTTTCAATTTTTCATTTTCTCTCGCACTCCTTCTCCAGGTATGTTCTTCTTTTTCTCTTCTATTTATTATGTGTTTTCATTAGTAGTTATCCACACTCCCATCCCCAAGACCGCCAATTCCCCATAGTTTCATATTATAGTTTTCCACTCCCTCATGTAGTTCTTATGACACCTTTATGGTGGGTGTGTTGTTTTGGTCAAAATTTGTGTGTTTCATGTGTATTCGGAGTAGTAAACTAGGGCCATCATGTTCCACCATTTTTGAAATATAAGAACACACTTCATGCCCACATTGTGTTTGTTTAAATGCTTGAGTGAAAATTTTTATGAACCGGTGAAGTCTGAGTAACCGGATGCACTTGTGTATGCATTTGGGCTGAGTGTGGGGTGTCTAGGGATGCTTTTACAAGTTGGGGGATGTGGCTTTGATGCAGAATATGTTCTTACACCATTGCTTTTGTATGTTGTATGTTGTAGAATCTTGTAAGTTAGCCTAATTTAGCATACTTTAGTATTTGTGAAAGGAGCAGACCATATGTATTTAGCTGACCTTATTGAGTATTCTGTTGCCATGATCAATCATTATTGTGTAGCATGGGGAAGTCTTGAGTACCCATAGTTTTGAGGTGCAACACTTGTACTTGTGCCCTCGGTTTTAAGTGTGGGGTCATTTGATGACTTGCATGCCAACCTGAGGCATATGTCTTGAACCTTTCTCACATTCATGTTTACTTGTGTTGTAGGATACAATGGCTCGTAATAGCACTAGCAAAGGCAAAGGCATTGGAAAATCCTCTACCACCTTTCCGGTGACCAAAAAGCGCAAGCAGGGAGAAAGCTCTTCACGGCCATCCAAAGGGAAACAGGTCGCCGAGGAATCTCAACAAGTGCCATTAAGGCCGAGGCCTCGTTTGGACTTGGTTGATGTTGCTGCTATTGCTTGGCCTCGAGACTTCATGCCGGCGGGACGGTACGTCTCTGAGATGGGGATTAATACCGCAGCCCTAGAGAGGAAATTCCCAGATATACTTGCTAGGCTGCGAGCTCTAAAGGTGGACAAGTTCTTGGAATGCCCGAGGCCTACAACCTTGAGCATGGTACGAGAGCTGTATGCTAACTGGAACTATCGAAGCTACTTCACATGTACGAGGAAAGGATGTGCCGCTGGGCAAGGAGTATTTGTGTGACTATTTAGAGGTTGAGAATGCCGACCCAAGGAGACTCCAATGCTTGATCCAAAGGCCGAAATATGAGCTAATACGTCACACTTTTTGTGGCGTCGATTCTAATGCTAAGTGGCTACGGAAGCAGGGCAACATACACCTCTCCATGGTTCGCGCAGACTTCAACATCACTGCCAAGGTGTGGCCGAACTTTGTGCAGGCAAGACTAATGCCGGCGGAGCACAGCAGTGATTGCACTCGCGCTAGAGTGTGTCTCTTCTCCTTGATGACCGCCCAACCAATTAATGTCGCTGAAATCATGCTCAGTGAGATGGCCCGCACCAGGTTTGGGCGACAGATGCGGTTCTTCTTTGGCAATTTACTGACTCAATATATGATGTTTCGCGGAGTGCCAGAGTATCCCGGACATGATAAGGTGGTGGAGGCGCCATCAGGGCTTATGGACATCACATCTGTAGTGGAGACATCATCCAAACTCACCCTCGCTGCTCGAATGGAGCGAGAGGAGAACTTCAACAGGTATATTTATAATGCTTTGAACTTGCTCGTGAGCAGGGCCGGCATTACCGATGAGGAGCGTATGCATTTGCGCGATGACTTGTCCAGCACGTCCAAGGAGATGTTGGGGATTGCACCTGGCAGCCCCGTTCACCCGTCGGAGGACGTCAACACTGCCAAGGGCTCATATACTGAGGATGAGGATGGAGATGGTGCTACAGGGCCTATGACTTTGGTGCATTTCGGATTGGATGCTGATGAAACCGGCACTGTTGGGGGAGTGGACTCAGATTGACAGGGAGTTTTCCTTTTCACCCTACTCTGTTTTACATTTTTACTTGCATCGAGGGCTATGCATCGTTCAAGTGTGGGTTGGGAGGAATACATGTGTTGTAATTGTATATTATGTATAAACTGGTTTTGTTTTGGTTCTTTTAGTAGTTATTTTGGTTCTTTGAGTAGTTCTATTGTATTCAGTTTAGTGTAGTATTAGTTGCTTTAAATGAAAAAAGAAATTTTGAAAAAGCTCGGACTTTTCTCGACGATGGATCTGTTGGACAATTTTCTTGAGGGATAAAGTTTGATTAAAAACACCAAAAAGAATTTTATTTTTTAGAATAGTTAGGTAGTATTCCTTGGTTTTTCTTTGAGAACCGGTTCTTTTCCAAGGATGTAGCTCGAACCGGGCTCTTTAATTTCTTTGTAGGAGTAGTTTAGGAAGAAACTGAGTCGTTCTGAGATACTCATTGACATGGTTGATGCTGGCACATTAGGCTATGACATACATTCTGTTTTCTCGTTTATTTGATTTGAATTGTTAAGCCTAAGTAAAGTAAATAGCCTATTTTGTGACGCCTTTTCTCAATTGTTTGACTTGTATGCCACATAGTGCAATATTGCTTAAATTTCTCGATTATGTGTGCTTGCTTGACTTGAGAGTTGAACAGAACTGTCTCGATTGATTCATGTGCAATGTGTGAGTAAGGATTTGTGATTTTCTGTGCTATCCTGTGTAGTCTAGAAATTGCCCCGTGTGTTAATTGAAGCGAAATTGTAAGTTGGGCTAATCTAGGAGATGACGTAAGCATTTTCTTGCTTGATCATGGATGTGCTTGTCACATAAAAATAAAATTTTCTGTTGATAGCCCCTTTGAGCCTATAGACCTTTTCTTTGGCACCCACATTACAAGCCATACCTCTATTTTGTTCTTAATTTGATCTTGATTGAACCTTTACCTCCTAAGGCACTTAGTCGCTAAAAGAAGTAAGGTTAGAGATTGGGGAGTAGCTTTGAGTGGAACCATGGAAGGGCCCGTTGGTGCACTAAAGTTGAAATCAAAAGTCACTAGCCGATGAGCTTTAATGTATGGAGTGTGTGAAGAAAAGAGAAGAAAAAAAATGATAGTGAAAGTATGTAGAAAACACTTCCAATTCTTATTGATTTGTGCTAGTGAAAATATAGAAGTGCTTAATTGAAAAAGAGGGCTATGTGTATAAGGCAAGTGAATTGGTTGAGAAGAAAAGGTGCTTGAATTGTGAATGTAGTGTATTAAAGTCCTTAGGAAGGTTAGTCACTATTTCTAAATATATCCTACCCGTCCCTTAGCCTACATTACAACCTTAAAAGTCCTAATTGATCCTAGATTTGGCTAGCTTAAATTAGTAGAGATCTACACTACGGGCCAGCTTATGGTACGACCAAGGGATACATATGAATTCTTTGTGAGAGTGAGCGAATTTTGTTCAATTGTGCGATGTCATTAATCTATATTCAAAAGCATATTTGAACGTGTGGACTATCTATATTCACTCTTTGGTTTGTTGGTAAGGGCACATGATCTCATGAATGATTGGTAATGTTGTAAACTTTCTTGTAGGGTAAGTGCATGAGTTGAGGGTGCTTAGTGGTTGCAAGTCGACTTTTGAGGTTGGGTGGTGACGAATAGGTTGTTGAAATATATTGGATTGAAGTATTATACTTGGGTATGCTTAATGGGAAGAATATGAATTTTTGTGTGTTCATGCTTGCGTGCCGGTATTGATCGTGGTCAAGGGTATAGAGTGTGGTTAAAAGTTCGAGTGCTCTCCTATGATATGAAGTTTGCACGTAGTTGGGAGGTTTTTAGATAGTCTCATTGCTCGAGGACGAGCAAGAGTCTAAGGGTGGGGTGTTGATATTTAGCTTAAAGAATATATATATTTCTATGTATATCGCCTCGTATTTGACTCTAGTTTCGTGAAATTAGTATGTTAAATGCTATGATTTATATGAATTTGAAGTGTTTTTATGTGTAGGAACGGGAGCAATTGGGGGCGAAACGCAAAAGATTTGAGCCAAAACGAACAAAACCGGACGAATTGAGCATCTGGGTGCCACAGGCAGCGCCTGGTGCCACCTGTGGCGCTGGAGGCAGAATGGCAATTTGAGGCAGCGCCCTGGTGGGCGCCTGGCGCTATCCAGGGTGCCGGTGACGTGATTTTGTCCAAATTCGCCCGGGATAAGGTTATTTCGGCGCTAGACCTACCCAACACGTATAAAAGCAAGACTAAACCTATTTTTGAAGGGAGAGACGCCACTTTGGAGGAAAAACACACACGGGATCATTAGGAAGCGGAGAATTCTCAATTTTCTTCATCTTTTTCTAGTATTTCCAATTAATTCAAAAACTATGCAATTGTGTGACTATATTATGAGTGGCTAAACACCCATTATTCTGGGGTTGTGATTAGCCATGAATATTTTTGTTTAACGTTAACTTAACCTTGATTATAATTCATCAACATATGGTTGTTTCTTCAATGTTGTGTTTAATTGCTTAATTGTCTGGCCAGCAGTTAGGTTGTATTTACTATCTATGCTATGCTTGGGAAAGCCGTGTTTAGATTAGAGAAGAGTTGAAGAGACCATGATCTTAACCCTTAGGGGGGAGAGGATTTGTGGTTAGGATAGGAATATACCTAGTCACCGTACTTAATTAAATATCGTGATCTTAACGCGTTCTTAATAGATTGATTTCATAGGAATATAGGCATTAATCTATTGAGAATACGCGAGTAGTACTTCGGGAGAAAGATATGAGAGCATTTATCGATTAATTAGCAACCATGAGTGAATTATATGAAAGGGAGAGTTAATTCGAACACAATACGATTGGTAAATCGATCACAACCCTGGAATACTTGTCTCTACTGAATAAACAACAATCAACTAGTTACTTGATAATTTAGTTATTATTTAGAATTGTAGTTTAGCATAATTAAACTCTTGAACTCGAATTGAGCTTGACGGAATAACAATATTGGTGTGTTAGTGAGCAGTTGATATAAGTCCCTGTGGGTACGATATCTGGACTTCTAAATCCTATATTACTTGTCGGCCACGTATACTTGCGTGTGCGTTTGGGAGCAACAAGGAGTAATGAATAAAAAGACCTAATTGAGTCATGCTCGAAGAGTCAATCGTGCTTCATTTGGTACCAACAAACTTAACTACGTGCTTATGGTTAGAAACAAGGTTTTTGAACGAAATAGATCTAGTTAGTGACTTTGTGACTCTTGTGTTGACTTAGGCAATCATCGAGTGGTTTAATCGAACCACAGTGATTTTCAATCTTGAACGTGGTCGTTGTGGGCCCTCGACTCTATCCTCTTTAACAATCCAGTTGCGTGAGAGGTGAAATGCTTTGTTGCTAGTCCTAGAACCTGCCCGTAATGTGTTTCAAGGCAAAATCTTAAATTTTTCTTGGCTCGAGAAGTGATTGTAGGCTTTTCTTGGCCCGTTTGAATTTTCCATTGCCTACCAATGTTGTTATCCCAAGTCAACCCATTTGAGCCTTGAGCCTTTCTCATATGATAACCATGTTACAAGCCTTTACTCATTTTGTCGTGACCCTCTCTTGGCACCCGAGCTTTTCTTAACACTCGTGTGAAATAGTTGGCTAAAAATGTAAGTTTGGGAGAGAGACGAGGAAATTGAAAGAGTATCAAGGTACAAAAAGAGAAAAAGAAATGATGAGAAGGAAAGATAAGAAAAGAAAAGAACAAAAGAAAAATGCAAGAAAATGAATAAGTGGAAGAGTTGAAGGGATTCAAAGAGAGGTAATGATCCAAAACAAGGAGAAATCAAAGAGGGAGAAAATGAATGCCATGATCAAGAAAGAGTAATGTTATGTCTCTCTTGTTCCCCAAGGAAAAGAAAGTGCCTCAAAGAATTGGCAAAGTGTGAGCCGAGGATAAAAAAAGGGAGTGCTTAAGGAAAGGTGAACCCACTCAACCATAGTGTATCCAACCCTAATCCAAAATCCTTCATTACATCCCGAAAGAAGCCCTACTTGATTTCAAGCCGAGTGAGCTTTCATTAGTAGCGATCTACATGAGGCGCAAACCTATGGTACTTGAAGTCGTACTTGCGATATTCTCTTGAGAAAGATGAGTGAACCTTTCATAAATCTTTTGATTGAGTGCTAAAATTCATAAGTGAGCTATGCAAATGGAGAGTAGCAGAGGAGGAGTTTAGGATCCACAATGATCTATATGAGAGAGCGAGCTTCCTTGATGAATAAAGTCAACTCTTGATGCTCAAGTGTCACATTAGAACTATATGTGCATGAATGTTTAACTCGTCGCCTTGTTGATAATACATAAGTATTGTAGGTAATGGTTGGTCCCAACTGATGTGTGAATGGCTCACCTTTGACTGGCTAAAATGACCCTTAACTTGTGGAGGTGGGAACTATTTTGTTTGCTTGAGGACAAGCAAAGACTTAAGTTTGGGGGAGTTGATAAATGGGGATTTTGAATACTTATTAGAGCCTTTTAGCTTTTGTTTTAGTCTAAAAGCATTGAATTCTATTCACAAAACTAATGAACTGTGCAAAATTGCAGGGATGTTGGATGTTGGACTTCCAAGATGAAATCGGACTCAAAAAGGAGTAGTCTAAACACAAGGCAATAAAAGGAACAGAAGCTTACAATGTGCGGTCCGCAGAATTCCATCTGTGGCTACAATCAAAGAAGGAAAAATCAGCGGATTTTTGAGCAAATTGCGGACCGCACATGAATTGTGCGGCTGCAAAAGCTGGGCTAGGATCCAAGATTAGAGAGATGACAAAAAGCCAAGTCCGGAGCTTCCACGAATTGCGGTCAGCACAAGATTTGTGCGACGCAGAAGATTATCTTGCGGCCGCAATCATACTATTGCGAACTGTAAAAGAGTGCCTTGCGGTCGTAGTGCTAAATCTGCGGACCGCAAAAATATTGTCTCGCGGCCGCAATTCAGAATTGTGCGACTGTAGAATTCCAGCTCCAACCAGATAAAGAATTCTGCGGACCGCACATGGAATTGTGCAGCCGCAGAACCTCCCGATGGGCATTTTTGTCCGAAATTTCCATCCTTATTTAAATAGATGAGTTTCACAAAATTAGGTCAAGTTTTGACATCAGCAAGTACTGTACCCGTTTTTCTTTGCCTCTTTTGGAAGTTTACTATATTTTGGTGTATTTTACAATAGATTTTATCATTTTAAGCTTACATTATGAGTTTATAATAGTTCTTCTTCTTTTTCTTCAAACCCAAGCATGAGTAGCTAGATTTTACTAGGGTTGTGACCCAACCCTAGTGTGTAAACCTTATGGGTATCTAATTTAGTGCTTGTTTATGATTGGGTATTTATTATTTAGCCTAGTTCTGTTTTAATTTGTTGAATTAATGGTTGCAAATATTAGTTCATGCCTATTTGACTTAGTCTCTTCTTGAGAAAGAAAGAATTAGTCCAGGAAAACTTAGCTAACAAGGAATTGGATCAATCGAGAGATTGATTAACCCAATTAAAAAATTCAACCTAGAGATAATAATAACCTGACTTGAGTTTTTATCAACTGTTTTGTGTGACACCCATTTGGTCTTGAGAAAGCCAAATTGGGAAAAACCACTCTCTGACCGAGAGGTACTGAGTGGGTAATTGAGAGTTGATAGCTATAATATACCCCGATCACAAAACAAGCATTAAGGTTTTTATCCCATTAGGCAAACACCTAGGTAATGGTCACAGCCCTAGGCTTTTTACCAATTTGAAAAACATCAAAAACAATTGTCCTAATCTTATTTCTTTATTCTGCAAACTTTAGTGTAAAATTAGAAATAGAAACAAAACCCTTTTGTGGAAGTGCAAATAAGATACTTCAATTTCATGCAATATAATATATACCCCTAACTCCCATCTAGCTCACTATGAATTTGACCCCGACTCTTCGTCGCGTTACTATAATTGCAATCGACCGTTTTATACCTTGTTTAGAGGTATGCATTTGGACGTGATCAGACATCACAATAGAGGTCGTCCTTTTAGGATTGTTGAATCAGCCCAGCAAGTTCATCATGGCTCCTTAGTCAGCCATGATTCATAATGTGCTCTCTTAGGCCAGTCATTTTTTAGTGCATTGCCAGTCATACTCCATTCGTTTAGGGTTCTTCGAGAAGGTATTCGGTTCCCAGAGGCAGTCACAGAGCCAGCCACCTTGCTAAAAGAGGGGTTGCTTTGAGTATGGAGACTTGAGTCATCTCAAGAAGGATTGCCCCAGACTTCTAAGCAGTGTACCACATCAGGGCACCCGGTCCATAGTTCCAGCACCAGCAGTACACTACCTGCCCAGCCATCTAGGGTAGATCCCAATCTGTTTGAGGCCAGCTTAGAGGTGGGTCAGTCAGGTGGAGGATAGGCCTGTTGTTATGCATTTCAGGCCAGGCTAGAGGTAGTTACTTGAGGTGCTTTTGGGTATGGATTGGTTATCTCTATATCATGTTATTATTGCTTGTCACGATATGACCGTGACGTTAGATATGCCAGGGTTGCCGAGGTTACAACTAAAGGGTTCACTTGGTCATACTCCTACTAAAGTGATTTTTGATGGTTGAGA
This sequence comes from Nicotiana obtusifolia, assembly GCA_002018475.1. NCBI lineage: Eukaryota > Viridiplantae > Streptophyta > Magnoliopsida > Solanales > Solanaceae > Nicotiana > Nicotiana obtusifolia. The sequence goes on along the minus strand of MCJB01021676.1, from coordinate 69,835 downwards.
AGGGATGTTTGCAGTATCAAGCCTTTTGTGAGAGATGTTAGTACTAATACTCCTACTGTTAAGTCAGTTCCAGTAGTGAGGGAATTTCTAGATGTATTTCCAACAGATCTGTCTGGCGTGCCACCCAATAGGGATATTGGTTTTGGTATTAACCTAGTGCCGGGAACTCAGCCCATATCTATTCCACCATATCTCATGGCTCCAGAGGAGCTGAAGGAATCGAAGGAATAGTTGTAGGAGTTGTTGGATAAGGATTTCATCAAGCCGATTATTTCACCTTGGGCTACACTAGTATTATTTGTGAAGACAGAAGATGGTTCTATGAGAATGTGTATCTATTATAGGTAGTTGAACGAGGCTACCATCAAGAACATATAAGCACTACCTCGGATTGATGATTAGTTTGATTTGCTTCAAGGTGCTAGTGTGTTCTCGAAGATTGACTTGAGAACAGGTTATCATCAGTTGAAGATCAGGGCTTTGGACATTCCTAAGACTACTTTCAGGACCTGTTATGGACATTATGAGTTCTTGCTGATGTTTTTCGGCTTGACTAGTGTCGCAGCAGCTTTCATGCATTTGATAAATAGTGCATTTCAGCTTTATTTTGGTTCTTTTGTGTTCATTGATGATATCTTGGTATATTCTCGTAGCAGGGAGGAGCACGAGTAGCATTTGAGGAGTTCTCTTTAGATTTTAAGGGAGAAGAAGTTGTATGCTAAGTTCTCCAAATGTGAGTTTTGATTGGATTTAGTAGCGTTCTTGGGTCACACAGTGTCTAGTGATGGGATCAAAGTTTATCGAAAGAAGAATGAGGTAGTTTAGAATTGGCCCAGACCTTCTACAGCTATAGAGATCAGAAGTTTCTTAGGTTTGGCCGGTTACTATTATCGCTTTGTGGAGGGGTTCTCGTCTATTGCAGCTCTATTGACCAAGATGACCCAGAAGAGCACTCCGATCAGGTGGTATAACGAGTGTGAGGAGGGCTTTTAGAAGCTCAAGACTGCTTTGACTATAGCTACAATTTTGGTATTGCCTTCAAGATCGGGGTTATATAAGGTTTAGTGTGATGCTTCATGGGTTGGTCTTGGGTATGTGTTGATGCAGGACAGTAGGGTGATTGCTAATGCGTCATGCTAGTTAAAGCCCCATGAGAATAACTATCCGGTACATGATTTGGAGCTGGCAGCTATTGTGCATGCGCTCAAGACTTGGGGGCATTATTTATATGCCATGTCTTGTGAGGTTTATACTGATCATCAAAGTCTTCAACACTTGTTTAAATAGAAGGATTTAAATTTGACGCAATGATGGTGGTTGGATCTGTTGAAGGATTATGATATCTATTATGTACAGGATTATGATATCACTAATTTGTATCATCCAGGAAAGGCTAATGTTATAGCAGACACCTTAAGTAGAAAGTCAGAGAGTATGGGGAGTTTGGCATTCATTTCAACTATGGAGAGGTCTTTAGCTATGGATGTTCAGGCATTGGACAATAGATTGGTAAGATTAGATATTTCTGAGTCGAGCAAAGTCCTTGTTTGTGTTATTTCACAACTATCCTTGTTTGAGCTAATTATGGATCGCCAATATGATGATCCCCATTTGCTTGTCCTTAGGGACAGAGGTGGTGCTAGGGAGGTGACTATTGGTGATGATGTTGTACTGCGACTTCAGGGTCGGATTTGTCTTCCTAATGTCGATGGCTTGAGAGGGTTGATTTTTGAGGTGGCTCATAATTTACGGTATTCTATTCACCCTGGTTCATGGTTTGAAACAGCACTATTGGTGGAATTTGAGTTCATATCTGTTGAAACTTCAAAGTTTAACATTTTTTTAAATATCTTGTTGAAACTTCAAAGTTTAACATTTTTTTAAATATCTAGAATTTTTTTAATTTGTATTCATTTTTATACTAACAGCACTGCCAGCCAAGGGGATGAGAGATGATAGAGCGCTTTCTTAGCATGTGAGAGGTACGGGGATCGATACCTCACATCTCTATTCCACCATTTCGGTTTGCCAAGTGATTTTTTCCTACCCTTAGACCTAGCAGTTTATATATGAGGTCATAACATTGTAATGGTTTTGAAGGTGTAAGTATGCAACCCATGCGAGATCACACACCTTGATTATTATTACCAGTTTTACATTCTTCGTCGTGTCAACTGGAAAAAAGTGATCGGTTAATCACAAAGATATGCCTCGTGGTTCCCTTGATATTCCTATTCATATGTCTACACCTATTGGTGACTCTATTGTGGTAGATCGCGTGTATCGTTCTTGTGTGGTTACTATTGGGGATTATGAGATTAAGGTTGATCTTCTATTGCTTAATATGGTTGATTTTGAGGTGCTTTTGGGTATGGATTGGTTATCTCCTATCACGCTATTGTTGATTGTCACGCTAAGACCGTGACGTTAGCTACGAGGTTGCTGAGGTTAGAATGAAAGGGTTCACTTGGTCACACTCCTATTAGTGTGATTTTTTATGGTTGAGAAGGGATGCTAGGCATATCTGGCCTTTGTGAGAGATATTAGTGCTGAAACTCCTATTGTTGAGTCAATTCCAGTAGTGAGGGAGTTTCCATATATGTTTCCTGCAGATTTATTGGTCATGCCACCTGATAGGATATTGGTTTTGGTATTGACCTAGTGCCGGGCACTCAGTCCATATCTATTCCACCATATCGCATAGCTCCAACGGAGTTGAAGAAATTGAAAGAATAGTTGCGGGAGTTGTTGGATAAGGGTTTCATCAAGCCAAGTATTTCACCTTGGGGTGTACCAGTATTACTTGTGAAGAAAAGGGATGGTTCTATGAGAATTTGTATCGATTATGGGTAGTTATACAAGGTTACCATCAAAAACAAGTATCCAATACCTCGCATTGATGATTTGTTTGATCAGCTTCAAGGTGCTAGGGTGTTCTCGAAGATTGACTTGAGATCAGGTTATCATCAGTTAAAGATCAGGGCTTCAAATATTCCTAAGATGGCTTTTAGCACCCATTATGGGCATTATGAGTTCTTGGTGATGTCTTTTGGATTCATGAATTTAATGAAAAGTGTGTTCCCGCCTTTATTTATATTCTTTTGTTATTATGTTCATTGATAATATCTTGGTATCTTCCTGTAGTAGGGAGGAGCACGAGCAACATTTGAGGATTGTTCTTCAATTCTGAAGGAGAAGAAGTTATATGCTAAGTTCTCGAAGTGTGAGTTTTGGTTGGATTTAGTGGCATTCTTGGGCCACGTGGTGTCTAGTGATAGGATCAACCGAAGAAGAATGAGGCAGTTTAGAGTTGGCTAAGACCTTCTACAGCGATAGAGATCAGGAGTTTCTTAGGCTTGGCAAGTTACTATTGTCGCTTTATAGAGGGGTTCTCATCTATTGCAGCTCCATTGACCAAGTGGACTCAGAAGAGCGCTCTATTTAGTTGGTCTGACGAGTGTGAGGAGAGCTTTTACAAACACTAGATTGTTTTGACTACAGCTCCAGTTTTGATATTGCGTTCAGGATCAAGGTTGTATATGGTTTAGTGTGATGCTTCATAGGTTGGTCTTGGGAGTGTGTTGATGCTGGATGGTAGGGTGATTGCCTCTATGTCCCGCTAGTTGAAGCCCCATGCAAAGTACTATTTGAAACGTGATTTAGAGTTGGCAGCTATTGTGCACATGCTCAAGATTTGGAGGCATTATTATATCGCTTGTCTTGAGAGGTTTATACTGATCATTAGAGTCTTCAACACTTGTTTAAACAGAAGGATTTGAATTTGAGGCAGAGGATGTGGTTGGAGCTATTGAAGGATTATGATAACACTATTTTGTATCATCTGGGGAAGGCTAATGTTGTAGTAGACTCCTTGAGTAGAAAGGCGAAGAGTATGGGGAGTTTGGCATTCATTCTAGGTGTGGAGAGGCCTTTAGCTATGGATGTTTAGGTTTTGGCCAATAGATTGGTGAGATTTGATATTTCTTACCCGAGCAAAGTCCTTGTTTGTGTTGTTTCACAATCATCCTTATTTGAGCACATTAAGGCTCACTAGTATGATGATCCCCATTTGCTTGTCCTTAGTGACATAGTGCAGCAAGGTGGTGCTAAGGAGGTGACTATCGGTGATGATGGGTTATTGCAATTTTGGGGTCAGATTTGTATTCCTAATGTCGATGGATGAGACGATTGATTCTTGAGGAGGCTCATAGTTTGCGGTATTCTATTCACCCTGGTGATAGGAAGATGTATCATGGTTTGAAGTAGTATTATTGGTGGAGGAGGATGAAGAAGGATATTGTTGGGCATGTTTCAATATGTTTAAACTGTCGACAAGTCAAATATGAGCATCAAAGGCCGGGTGGTTTGCTTCATAAGATTGATATACTGGAGTAGAAGTGGGAACGCATCACTATGGACTTTGTGGTAGGTTTGTCATGGACTTTGAAGAAGTTTGATGCTATTTGGGTCACTATTGATCAGTTGACCAAGTCAGCGCATTTCATTCCGGTACTTCCTACACTTTAGAGAAGTTGGCTCAGCTCTACAGCACAGAGATTGTTCGCTTGCATAATGTACACATTTCTATCATCTTGGATCGCGGTAATCAGTTAACTTCGCACTTCTGGAGGGTTGTTTAGCATGTGTTGGGAACACAGGTTTAGTTGAGTACTGCATTTTACTCATAGTCAGATGGGCAGTCTGAGCAGACCATTCAGAACTTGGAGGATATGTTGAAAGCTTGTGTTATTTATTTTGGAGGCCAGTGGGATCAGTTTCTACTGTTGGCGGAGTTTTCGTACAACAATAGCTACCAGTCTAGTATACAAATGGCCATATGAGGCCTTAGATGGGAGGCGAAGTCATTCTCGATTGGTTGGTTTGATCCTGGTAAGGCTAGATTGTTGGCAGAGATTTGGTTCGTGATGCTTTGGAGAAGGTGAAGTTGATTCAGGAGAGGCTTCATACAGCGCAATCTAGGAAGATGACTTATGCTGATAGGAAGGTGCGTGATGTGGTTTTCATGGAAGGTGAAAAGGCTCCTCTTAGAGTTTTCCCTATGAAAGGCGTGATGAGATTTGGGAAGAAGGGTACGTTAAGTCCTTGATATATTGGTCTATTTGAGATCTTAGAGAGAGTTGGTGAGGTTGCTTATAGACTTGCTTTACCATCCAGTTTGTCTCATCTGGTGTTTCATATTTTCATGTTTTGGAAGCATTAAGAGGATCATTTACATGTGATGGATTTATGTTCACTACAATTGGATAGGCAGGTTCAGAAGCTAAGGTCGAAAATATTGCATCAGTGAAGGTTCAGTGGAGAGGTAAACCAGTCAAGAAAGCAACTTGGGAGACTGCACATGATGTGTGGAGCAGACATCCTCGCCTTTATGGAATTTTACGTACGATTCTAAACCCATTAGAGGACGAACATTTGTTTAATAAGGGAAGAATGTAACGACCTAGGCAGCAATTTTGTGTATTTGAGCCTCGTTTCCCTATTTAATGTTTACTTTATGCTTCTTTATTTTTTGTGACTTGCGGAATAGTTGGCTTGGTTTCATGAAGGTTTAGGAGTGAATTGGAATACTTAGTTCCATGGTGGGAAGCTTAAGTTGTAAGAGTTGACCAAGGTTTGACTTTTGCGTAAACGACCTCATATTGGTGATTTGATAGTTCCAACAAGTTCGTATGATAATTTGGGACTTAGACGTATATTCGAATTTGGAGGTTGCTAGGATATTTCGGCTTTATTTGCCGAAAGTTAGCATTTAAAGGTTTGGAGAGTTCCTAAGTTTGCCGAAAGTTGATTTTGATGATATCAAATTTGCATTGTTATTCCAAAACTTGGAATAGGTTTGACTTGTTATTTGGAACTTTGTGCAAAGTTTGGATGCTATCCGGATTAGTTAGGTAGTTTGAAGTTTGGAAATTATTGAACGTAAGAGAAGTTCAACTTTTTTTTTATCTTTGATTCGTTGATATGATGTTATCGTATGTGTTTGGAGGCTTTGGATAGATTTGGGTAGTGTGTATGCTTGTTGATATGATTGGATAGGGTCCCAGGTGGCTTGGCTGAGTTTCAAACCACCCCGAGCACTTTCGGTGTTGAGAATTTTTGCTGGTGTCAGGCCCTTTATCACGATAGCAGAGGCAAGATCACAATCGCGGAGTGCATTTCGGAGTTGGGGAGGTTTTCTTCTTCGAGTTCGCAACTGGGTGGTCGCATTCATAATGGTTGATGGATTGGTTCTTCACGTTCGCGATGGAGAGTGGGGAGCTAGGGGCTTTTGCCTTCGCATTCGCGGAAGCTAGGTCGCGTTCGCGGAAGGCTGGACTATTTGACCTTCGCGCTTGCGAGTGTTATGTTGTGTTCGCGAAGTGCATTTTGGACAGAGGTAGATTTTATTTCACGAACGCAAGGCACGTGTCGTGTTCGCGAATAGTACTCCTGAGCAGTGCATTTAAGTGTTGTATTTCGGGATTTTAGCCCATTGTTTCATATTTTAAACCCTAAACTTGGAGAGGGATTTGTTTTAGATATTTTTATACAAGACTTTGGGTTAAATGATTTCTACACATTTTTAGAATTATTTCAAGAATCTACATGGATTATTCAACACCCAAAATATAGAATTTTGAGGTAAATTTGGAGGTTTTTCCTACAACTTAAAAGAGTAAAAATTGAGGTTTTGAGCAATGATTTGGACTTGATTTTGGAATTTAAATACATTGGATTCGTGGGGTTATGGGTAGTCGGGATCTACTTTTAACTCGGGTTTTGACCATGTGGACAAGGGTTGACTTTTGTTGGCTTTTTGAGAATTGATTAAAGATTGAAGCTTTATTATTTGGAATTGATTCTTGTAGCTTTGTTGATGTTATTGAGTTGCTTTTGGCTAGATTCAAGCCGTTTGGATGCCGATTTGCAAGGGAAGGCATTTTTGACGTATTGATTTTGATTTTTTTTAGGTAAGTATCTTGTCTAATCTTATTGTGAGCGAATACCTTTAGGATCTAACTTTATTTGGCTAATTAAAATGTGTGAAAAGTGACGTATTTACGAGGTGATGAGCTTATATGCGGGTGCTATGTATGACTTTGACCAGATTGGACTTTAGGCTTCTAATATGCACTATTTGGATTGTGTACTCCCCATGGTTCATATTTTGATCATTTTGTGATTACGTGAATTCTTGAATCATGTTAGAGATCATGTATAGACTTGATATCCTATTGAGCATGATACGTGTTATTGTATGGCGTACCAGCCTAATCTGAGTTGTAGTTGTACACCTTGCCCATGCATATATCTTAGCATGTTATTTTTCTCATTCCAAGAGTACGTGATTTGATATCTTTTGTGTGTATACATGTATCCTTGTATATGTTTCCTTTGATATGGACTGATTGGGAAGCACGTGAGTTGTCCGCATGAATATTATAATTATGGCATATGAGTTATCTGTGCAGCGTGTGAATAAGGATCCATCCCCTGGGGCCATCCTCTCATATTTTCCATGATGACGTACATGCGAATTATGGAAACTGATCAGCATTTGTGTATCTTATGTATATGCAAGTTCCTTGGATGTACACATGCTTTACTGCGTATCTTCTCTATGTGCTAACCTCAAAATGTATACATGTCGTTTATGCATAATTTCTCTATATGCCGACTTAGTTGATGAAATAACTCACGGCACTTATCTTCTCTATATATCAATCTGTGTAAGTTAATTTGCTATTCTTGCATATCTTCTCATATGCTGAATTGTTAGCTTGATTATGATACTTGGGCATATCCTCTCGATGTGCACTTTGGTTTTACCTGTATATTATGCTTAGATTCTAGTATTGTTGCTGTGTACATGGATATTCATGGACTGTACAGGTTTGATTAGTGAGTATCATTGGCTACTCTTGTTACTACCTCTCCGGGTTTAGTCGTGATACTTACTGAGTACATGGGGTCGGTTGTAATTATAATATACTTTACACTTTATTGTGCAGATCCAGGTGCGGAACCTAGCAGATTGTTAAGCACGGTTGCCGTTATTATTGAGACACGAGGTAGAGTTGCATCCCGATTGCAATCCTTGGCGTCTCTTTCTATTTGCATTACTGTTATTTCTTCAGACAGTAAATAGTATTAGAAGACTTGTATTCATGTATTAGAGCTCATGACTCAGTGTTACCAGTTCTAGGAATTTATATGTTGATGCGGTCTTTATCTATGCTTATTTGACTTTTAGACTTATTTATTCTGTGATTTATTATTAGGTTTCGTTGTTATTTTATGATTGGCTTGCCTATCAAATGGGTTAGGTGCCATTATGACTAATGGTGGTTTTGTATCGTGACATTACGAAAAGTCGTCCGAACAAGTATAGTCAAATAGTTGTTGATAGGTTAATCACCTAGTGGTTGTTCTTATGTCAGTATTGCTATAGTGCTCCGGTGAAAGGTAAAAGAGGATTTTCTTATGTTTGGTATAAGGAACCAAAAGTAATTTCAATGAATTAATGAAATTGAAATGATTTTGTCTAACTTATATTACAATCATGGGTTGAAATACACATTTTAAGAGTTTATATCATGATTTATATTTTACTCATCTTTTCATTTAAAATGATAAAGAACATGGTTAATATTACTGTTCAGCATTTTATGTCAAATATTAGTTACATTATTTTTATAAAGTCTTATTCTAGGTACTTGAGTTGAGAGAGTTATGACATTTATTGGGTACTATAATGTGTACTCATCCCTCAGGGGTCCCCTCCAGAGTCTCGCCTGCTTTTTATATTTTTGAGAATAAGGTGTGGTACGTGATGATTCGGCATGGCTAGGATGACTCTTTTGTTGAGATATATGGTAAGCCGCCACGTCTATTCGATGGTAATTGTCATGTTGTTTCCTACTTTGTTTTGATTCGAAAATTATCTATGTGTTTATTTTATTCTCATATCTTAGAGATTCCATAAACAGTTTATCATTCTTCTTGGACTGAAACTTATGGTTATTCGTATGACATGTATGAAAAATATATTGTTATCTTCATGTATTTTTAATTATTATAAATGAATGATATAATTATTAAGTATCATGCATGATTTTAATCATTTAAAATATTTATATTTTCAAAAGGGTTTTACATGGGTGATATGCTATCAGTCAAAGTAAATGGGAAAGTGAATGACTCAAAATTGCATGATGATATGCTAATATTCAAAGTAAATTTACCTACGGGATAAAAAGTTCTGAAGTCTCTGAATAACACGTAAAGCTTGAAAATTTACTTATTCTTAAGTGGGAGAATATATCACCCCGAAAAGTTTTGAATAATTTAAAGCTTAACTAATTGAATTATCATGCGCTAACCATTTTCGATTGCATGCTAAAAAATTTCATTGTCGCAAATAATATAATTAAAAAGTATAATTGTATGTATGTAATGACTTGGAGAGAGAGGGAGAGACTCAAACTGTCTGCCGCCGTTGTTGGAAGGGGGATAAGCGGAGAGGAAAAGAGTAGATCGGGAAGGAAAACTAAAAGAGATAAGAGAGTGATGAGAGTGAGAACCCGATATGGGTTTACGTGAGGTGTTTTTTCTAAAATTTCAACCATTTCAGTCGGACAATTTCGATCAAATGTCAGTCTTCGATTTAATAGAGGTTTCCGACCGAATCAATCATAAATATTAATATCATTCATTTTCTTAACAATTTCTAACAGAAACAGTCGTAAAGTGTGTCAAAATTTTATAAGCAATTTTTGCCAAAATTTACGATGGCATTATCAAGTTTCAGTTGGAATATACAAAAAAAAAATAGAAATAAAATGGTTAACTCATTTTCGACCATTTCGATCGAAAAAATTACGACCATATTTTTTCAGTCGGAAATGGCGTGGGAAATCAATCAATTTCTAGTAGTATAGACAAAGATTGCATTTGAGAATAACTTGGCAAGATTCTTAAAAAAAACGCTTACTGGCTAAGACTTCTAGTAGTTGTATAAAAAGAATACCTGTGAAAGTTATAGATGCATGGTTGTGAGTCTATGTAGAAGATTGTTATTGTATATACTATTAACCATGCATTTAGATATTGTATATTCTAATAATTATTATGGTTATATTTTTAAGTGGGAGATTGTTGGAATATATACTATTAACCATATATGTAGATATAATATTTTTTATGAAATAATTATTTATTTAATTTTAATAAATATTTAAATAAATTATGCATTCGTATTTGTCTTTTACTTATATAGTATATGATTTGGTATATAAAATTCAGCTTAAACACGGAAGATTAAATTATCGATTTTTATAAGTTATAAAAATAATGCTACAATCTAAGATGGAATTGGACAAGTCATGTAACGACCTGATCGGTCTTTTGAGTATTGGCATTCCGTTCGGTGATTTGAGGTTTTGAGTAGCTCCATGTGATGTATTATGTCTTGCGTGTATGGTCGGTCTATATTTTCGTACGGTTCGGGATTGGCTTGGAAGAATGACTCCTGATTTGAAAGTTTTAAGTTGGAAGAGTTAACCAAGGTTTGACCTTTGGGTAAACGGTCTCGGAATTGGATTTTTGATTGTTCCGATAGGTTTGTATGATGATTTTGAACTTGTACATATGTTAGAATATGATTTGGAGGTTCCTAGAAGAATTTGGCATTATTTGTTGAAAGTTGGCAATTCGAAGAACTTAAGAGTTCATAAGTTTGACCAAGAGTTGACTTTGATATTATTGGAATCCAATTGGTATTCTGAGACTTTAGATAGGTAATTGAATAGAACTTGTATGCAAAGTTTGGAATTAATCCGAAATGTGTAAGTGTGATTTGGTCACTTTTTTGAAGGAATAAAGATTTAACAACTTAAGAGAAATACTATTCGATTTGAGCCTCGATTCTTGTTGTGATTCCCGTGGATGTTTTGAGAATTTGGATAAGTTTGAATAATATAGTTGTACTTGTTGTTATGATTGGATGGGGTCTCGAGGGGCTCGGGTGTGTTTTGGATCATTGGTTGAGAGACCAGTTAAGTTATATTGCAGTTTGGCCATGGTCAATATGACCTCTTTTCAGTGTTTTAAGTGCGTGAGCAAGTTCGTAGCATATTTTGTGATTGAAATGCATATATGGTTTGTGTCAGGTTCCGAATGAGTTTTGGGTGCTAAAACGATGATTTTTTTATTGCTGATTTTTCTGGTGCAAATAATTACGAAAATACCAGTTTTGTCCTGAAATTTTCAGACTTTCTTTAAAACTTCAAAACATCATATTTCCTTCATTTTAAGGCTAAATTAGGTGATTCAAAAAGCTATCTTGGGTGTAATCTTGCAGGGATCATGTTAATCTTCAAATGTGAGTTTTGAGATCATCGAGGATTTTATTCGGGTTGGGACAGCTGCTGTATTTTTACTTGTTTCAGAATTTAGTTAAATTTTCGCACAAGGTTTTGGAGCTCGGGAAGAGGCGATTCTTGAGGGTGTTTTCATCTACTTTATTGGGGTAAGTAAGACTAACTTGAATTTATAATTATAACATGAATATCATTGTTTTTTGCTCTAAATTAAGGAATCTTAAAGAAGAAAAGAGGGTTTGGCTTGAAGGATAAGAAAGTGCATTTTGGGAGTTTTGGCAAAACTTTTCTAAAGCAAAAAATAAAAATCTACGCTGATTTGGAGTCAGTTTGGATGAAACTTGTATATTTTGATTTGTATTTAAATGGATTATCGGAATTTTTGAGTTTTGTCAAGTTCCGGGATGCGAGTTCGGGTTTACTTTTGGTTTACTTTACGTATTTAATTAAAGATTCGACATTTATCATCTGAGTTTGATTCCTATGGCATTATTTGATGTTTTTGAGTTACTAATGGAAGATTTGAACCATTGGGTGGTCAATTTGCGTGGGAAGGCGTTTTTAGAGTATGGGCTTGGCTTGTTTGAGGTAAGTAATATATCTAAACTTAGATTTGAAGGTATTATCCCGTTGTGTTGGGTATTTTCTATGTGTTGGGGCTGACGCGTGTGCTAGGTTACGGACGTGTATGCGTACACGGGGGTATCCATGATCCGGGTGGACTTTAGGCTACTACGAGCCTTGTTTGCTTTCATGCCTCGTTATATCCATATTTTTTGTACTTGTATGATTGTTTGAGATATGATGAATGTTAGAAATCATGCATAGGATATTTATTTATTGTTTAAGATATGATAGGAATACTCTTGTTGTTTTGGAGTTGTTTTCCTTAATAATAGACATACTCTCAGTCATGATACTATATATATGAATGATATTTCTGTCCCAGTATATTTTTGTTGTGACCTCCACGTGTTGTTGATGCCTCATATGTGTAATACTGTTGAACTGAATACTGTGGGATGTGGTTAACGGAGACTTGAGCGACTGATGCCTAACGTAGGCCATAGAGAAGTATTATGATTTTTACTTGGATCGGGTTGCACGTTGTAATGATTTGATATTTGGATCAGGATGCACACAACAACGGTTTGATATTTGGATCGGGTTAAACGCTGCAACGGATTGATATTAGGATCGGGTTGCACGTCACAACAATTATATTGATTAGCGCTTGGGCAAGGATCTGCCCCTCCGGAGTCTATAATTCACAGTGAATGTAGGAATAGAGATATATATTTGCTTTGGTGAGGGGCATTTGTGTCAGGTACCCATAGAGTACTGAGTGTGATTGTGTGTGTGATGGTGAGGGGCATTTGTGCCAGGCATCGTGAGCATGTTGAGTGTGAGTATACTTGATAGCTTCGCTTTGATGTTATTGACTTGACATGTATATTTGACATGTAGGCATAGAGATGTATTTTCTTTATGCTGGACGGTAATATGGTGTTATTGACTTGACATGTATATTTGACATATAGGCATAAAAATGTATTTTTCTCCTGCTAGATGGTAAGTGAAATGTTTTACCTACTGTGGTAAGTTGGTAATCACAGTTCTCTTGATAAATTTATGTTTTAGTGATTTTGGTGGTATGATTTGGGGCTTTTACTGTTATACTTGAAAAGCATGTCTAATATTTTTTATTTGTGAACAAGAAAAACATGATATCTCTTGAGTTGTTCTCTTTTACTTTCATCATTATATCATGTGTGCTTATTGATTATCGGTGTTGGACACTAACCTTTTTCCGAGCTTGTCACTGCTTTCAGCCTAAGGTTAGCTTTGTTACTTATTGAGTAACATGGGGTGGGTTGTACTCATTCTACACTTCTGCATTTTTAGTACAGATCTTGGAGCTGATGCTGCTATGTATGGCGGGAGCTGGCATTGAAGATGAACCTACTTTCCGGATATAGCTACCACTTATCCTTGATAGTTTTAGATTTATATTATGTTTATACATATTCCAAACAAATGTTGTATTTATTTTCATACCAGCCTTGTAAATCTAAGTCTTAGCGGCTCATGACTTGTACTACCAATCATTGGGTTCTTTTACAGAAATTCAATTATTTCACTTATTGATTTCTTATTATTTTCATCAGAGTTGGTTGACTATTGCTTGGCTTACCTAGCGGGTTAGGTTAGGTGTCATCACGATTAGGTGGATTTTGGGTCGTGACAAGTCATTAGGATGGTTGTAGCACAAGATTAACTATAATTTATATTGATTATGGGAATGGTATACTTCCGGCTTCATGTGCCGGTATATTTATATTTATTGAACAGACCAAGTAGAATAAGTAAAATTATTTTGTGGGTCAATATGCCTAATAAATTGAATGATAACAATATACATTGGCGTAGTAATAGCTAGTTGATGGAATCCATGTCTCAGTCTAGAGATTGATGATATACCTGTATGAAAACTTATAAATTTTTATATGTAGATCCTGTAGATGAAATTTATATCTATCACATGAAATAAGTTAAGCGAAAGTCTAAAAGAAATAATCAATAAATTAAATTATCAGCAACTTAATTTATTTGATTCATATCTGAATCTTGACACTGAGAGCTAAATAAGGACTAATTGAAGAATTTTGAAATTAGACCGAAGAGTGAAATCATGATTTTTTAGTAGAATAATTTATAATTTATTATGAAAGGATAAGTCTCGATATTTTGAATTGAATCCATAGTATGAACCCTAGTTAATTAATTTTGTGGTCCATGTTGTCCTTGAATAGTTAGGATTAAATGAAATTTGATTTTTTTGGTAGAAAAGAAAGACCTCAGAAAGTATTGTAAACCCTAAAAACTTGTGGCTGTATATTGGGTCTTATTCGATCAAGGGGCTAAATGTTTTCTCTACGTTTTTCCTTGGAGATAATTCGCCCACTGTGACGACCTGATAGGTTGTTTTGAGTACTAGCTTTAATTTTTGTGTTTCGATACCTCCCATAGCTTCTTTTGATATTTTTTGATTTGCGTGTGTGATCCGTGTCGTTTTTCGGAAAAATTTTACGTTAAACTTTGAAGAAAATATGACTTTTGACTTAAAAAGAGGCTAGAGCTGACCATGGTAAACATTCTTTGTAAAAAATCTCGGCAGTGTTTTGAAGATTCTGGTAGGTTCGTATAGTATTCTTGGACTTGTACGCACGTTTGGTTGGATTTCGGGGTGACCCGAGCGCATTTCGGCGCATTATGTGAAATTTGTGAAAATGAGTTTTAAAGTTGAAATTCTTGAGTTTTGATGATCGATTCATGTTATTTGATGTTATTTTGATTATTTAAGGTAGCAAGAAAGTTATTAGGATGTTATTACACTTGTATGCATGTTCAGTTTGGAGCCCGAGGGGCTCGGGTGAGTTTCGGGTGCATTGCGGATGAGTTTGGAACAACTGATGCATAGTTGTTGGTGTCAACTTGCAGGTCTCGCAAATGCAAGCCTCGCTTGTGCGAGTGAATGCTCGCATCTGTGAAGGGAGCTGGAATGGGCGCTTTGCAAATGCAAAGTTTTGATCTCAAATGTGGACGGTGGGAGCTCCACAAACGCGAAGTACATGTCGCATTTATGACACTTGGGAAGGCTGGCCAGGTTCACAAATGCGACGCTTTGATTGCAAATGCGAATGGGGGGCGGTCGCAAATGTGAACCATTTGTCGCTTTGTGACTTTTTGGGGCATGTTGCACTTGTCGCTTTTGCAGTCAGTGTCTCGCAAATGCGGGCTCCACAATTGCGAACAAGAGTTCGCAAAATGCAATACCTGCAGCTGGATAAAAGAGAAAAAAATCGCGACTTAGCTCATTTTATACCATTTCTCAACCCTAAACACTCTAGAGGCGCTTTTTGAAGAACCTTTTCTTCCCAAGTTCATTGGTAAGAAACTCTAATTCATTTTCTATCAATTCCCCATTACTTTCCATTAGTTTTTAATATCTAATCTATGAATTCCATGGTAGAAATTAGGGGTTTTGGGGTAGAATTTAGGGATTATATAAAATTGAGGTTTAGACCACAAATAGAGGTCAAATTTCGAAACAAATCACATAATCAGGCTCGGGGTAAATGGGTAATCATTTTTTGATCCGGATCTCGAATTTTGACCAAGCGCGTCCAAGGTTGACCTTTGTTAACTATCTTGGGTCACGCTTTTGCTCTTCGCGATCGCGTGAACAGGGCGCGTAGGTTTAAGGAAGCATTGGTTCACGTTCACATGGATGTCTCTGCGTTTGCGTAAGGAAAATTAGAGGGGAGACTGTTTTGTGCTTCGTGAACGCGGGAAGATGATCGTGTTCGCGATGAAAGCGTAACTGGGCAGAATAAAATATTTAAAAATGAGGATTTCGAGTTCATATCACAAAATTGATTTGTAAGCTCGGTAGAAAGCGATTTTTGGAGGGATTTTCACGTGGGTGTTTGGGGTAAGTGATTCCTATCTAGTTTTGGTAAATTTTCAGCATTATGCTTTTGATTCTACCATTAAATTTGTGATTTTGGGGTGGAAATACTAACGAAAATGAAGAAGAGTTCTTGGGCTAGATTTTTTAGGTTTGAGTGGGATTTTGTTATCGGATTTGAGTAAATTTAATATGGTTAGAGCCAGGGTTGAATGTTCTTTTGGGTTTGGTGATTTTTGTTGGATTCCGAGACGTGGGCCAGGGGGTGATTTTGATCCGATTTCGGGTTTTTGAGTTATAAGTAGTAATTTCTTGTAGAATTGATTCTTTTAGCCCGTATTGATTGTATTGTACTGTTTGTGGATAGATTCAGGTCATTTGGAGGATGATTTGTAAGGCAAAGGCGTATTGTAGTAGGGATTTGCTCGGATTGAGGTAAGTAACACTTCTAAACTTGGCTCTGAGGGTTCGAAACCTCGAAATATGTGTTATATGATTGGTGTTGAGGTGTCGCACCTGCCAAATTACGGGCGTGCGGGCGTGGACCGTGAGAATTGAGACCTGGTCGATTCCATGGCATTGTATAGTGGACTTATCTTGTTGATGTCCGTGTTTTCATCATGTGATAAAGTAATTAAGTTGCTAATCATGCTAGAGATCATGTTTAGGCTATATGCTGATACTGTTGGGACCCATAGTGGTTGTTTCTTGCTGTTGTCTCACTGATTTCATAGATATTTCATACTCAGTCATATTCATTCATTTCTTATCATATCTCAGTCTCTATTGTTATTTATTGATGCATCATATCATTGTTTTCAGGCTAGTTTCATGACATTGTGAGCACCTGAGAGAGAGACTGGAGAGATTGACGACTAAGTGAGGCTGACGGCCTAATTATGAGTGACATTTATGGGATCGGGCTAATGCCGCAATGGTTGCACTAATTTATGATGGCGCTTGGACTAAAGGAGCCCCTTCAGAGTCTGCACACACCCCTAGTGAGCGCGGTTGATTATATAGAGGGATGGATATTCCCTAGACATGGATCTTGTTTGAAGCATCATATACCTGGGGATGGATCTTCCCCACGGGCTGGATTGGACCTACTTAATACTGGGTGATTGATGGTCAGTTGATGTATATACTCTGGGGTGGATCTTCCCTGGGCCGGATTGGCCATATACAATACTGAGTGATTGAGAAATTAAGAGTGTGAGCACATGAGGCTGACAGCATGGTGCATCACATACAGCATGTGCATTTGCATGTAGAAGTAGAGAAGTTATATTCTTCTTATCATTCAGATTTGATCTATTTTTGTTGTTTTCAGTTTATCTGCTGAATTTGAAAGCATGCCTACGTTTCTAAACTATTATTTCTACAATGAACTGTATCGGTTGAGTTCGTCACAACATTCAGTCCAAAATTTGGATTTGTTACCTAATGAGTTGGTTGTACTCACACTACACCCTGCACCTCGTGTGCAGATCCAGGCGCTTACGGTCACGGTGGCTGCTGAGTGGGGAGTCAGGATCTCGGAAGACTATTGAGGTAGCTGTATGGCGTTCGCAGTCCTTGACTCTCCTTCTTTATCTTAATTTGTATTTCAGTTTTTACTCTTTAGACATTGTATTAGACTATCCTCCTGTTGTAGATGCTCATGTACTCGGTGACACCTCAATTTTTGGAGAGATTGTATTGGGTTGCGTATTTATTTTTGTTTTCAAAAGGTTTTCCTTAAATATTAACTACATTTGTAATTTTCAAAGCTTTTGGTTTTGTTGAAAAAGTTGAGTAATTGGCTTGCCTAATTCCACGATAGGCGCCATCACGACGGTTGGTTTTGGGTCGTGACAAGTTGGTATCAGAGCCTAGGTTACATAGGTTTCATGAGTCATGAGCAAGTTTAGTAGAGTCTTGCGGATCGGTATGGAGACGTCTGTACTTATTTTCTAGAGGTTGTCGAACCCTTAGGAAATTTCACATTCTTGTATACTTGTCATGCGGAATTGTTGACTCCGATCCCTAAACCTGTTATTCTATTCTCTCATTGATGGTGAGGACACATACTACTGGATAGGAGGGACAGCCACCAGTACCACCAGCTAGGGCCGTTAGAGGCCGAGGTCGCGGTGAGGCTGCGGTTGGGTCAAGGGTGCAGCTAGGACAGCACCTACGGACCCACCAGTTGCTCCAGCTCAGGAGCGGGTACCAGATACAATTGAGCTAGTGGACTAGCTCAGGCACCAGTTGCGCCCATCGTGATTCCAGGCCTTCAAGAGGCCTTAGCTCAGATTCTGACCGTGTGCACCAGTCTTGCTCAGGCGGTCTCTATCCCGGCCTCAGCAGCCACTTCTCAGGCCGGAGAAGGTACTCAGACTCCCGCCGCCCGTACACCCCAGCAGGTGATGCAGAGACTCCTGACCCCGGGTGAACTACGAGCTCAACCGGCTGCAGCTGATCAGGCCCCGATAGTCCCTGTTATGGCTGATAATGAGCAGAGGAGACTTGACAGATTTGGGAGACTTTGACATCCATCATTTAACGGTGCTAAATCAGAGGATGCTCAGGGCTTTCTGGATAAGTGCGAGCAGATGCTTCAGACAGCGGGTATTCTGGAGACTAGTTGGGTCTCCTTCACTACTTTTTAGTTTTCTGGGACTGCCTTCAGATGGTGGGAGGCTTATGAGAGGCGCAGGCCGGTCGATGCAGCACCAATTACATAGAAGAAGTTCTCCGTTCTCTTCTTGGAGAAGTTCGTGATGCAGTCTCATAGAGAGGAGCTGCGCAAACAGTTTGAGAAACTTCGTCAAGATGGCATGTCTATGATGCAGTACAAGATGAGGTTTTCTGAGTTAGATCATCACGCAGCTTGGTTGGTCTCCACTAATAGGGAGAGGATTAGGAGGTTCATTGATGGCCTCACATATCAGCTGCGGTTGCTTATGACTAGGGAGAGGGTATCTGGTGCTACTTTCGATGAGGTTGTCCATATTGCTCGGCAGATAGAAATGGTCTGCAGCCAAGAACGGGTTGAGAGGGAGGCCAAGAGGCCTCGTGCATCAGGAGGTATTAGTGGTGTTCCTTCTGGAGGTCAGTTCCACCACCGTAAGGGTCGTCCTTATAGGCATGCTAAGACGGCTCGTCTAATTCATCGTGGTGAATCATTCGTCCATGGTTCATACAGTACACATCAAGGCCAGTCATCTCTCAGTGTCCTTCCAGCTCAGACTTCATCTCGTGCACCTTCAGTTCAGGGCTCATCGACATCGGGTTCTTCTAGCGGGCATTTTGGTGCTCGGGGCTTCCTTCAGTCCCCACCGCTATTCACAGGGAGGGGTTGTTTCTAGTGTGGAGATATGGGTCACATCAAGAGGTATTATCCCCGCCTTATGGGAGGTCTAGGACAGCAGGGGAGTCAGCCTACGACTCCAGCGCCCGTTACTTCGCCACCCACTTAGCCAGCTCGGGGTGGGGCCCAGTCAGCTAGAGGTCGCCCTAGAAGGGGAGGCTGATCAGGTGGTGGTCAGGCCCGATTCTATGCTATTCCTTCCAGACCAGTTATTGTTGCTTCAGATGCAGTGATTGCAGGTATTGTCTCAGTTTTCCACAGGGATGCCTCTCAGTTTTGCTCATCATTTGGATGTGCCCCGTGAGTCCTTAGCTTCATCTGCTCATGTCTCTACGCTCGTGGGTGATACTATTGTTGTGGACCATGTACATCGGTCGTGTGTGGTGACTATTGGGGGATTGGAGACCAGAGTTGATCTTTTGCTGCTTAGTATGGTGGACTTTGACGTGATTTTGGGTATGGATTGGTTTTCTCCCTGTCATGCTATTCTAAATTGTCACGCTAAGACTGTGACGTTCGCGATACCGGGATTTCCAAGGATTGAGTGGAGAGGTTCTCTAGACTATGTTCCTAACAGAGTGATTTCATATTTGAAGGTCCAGCGGATGGTTGGGAAAGGTTGTTTATCTTATATGGCCTTTGTGAGGGATGTTGGTGTTGATGCTCCCACTATTGATTTTGCTCCGGTAGTGCAGGAGTTTCCGAATGTGTTTTCGGCAGATCTGCCAGGCATGCTGCTCGACAGGGACATTGACATTGGTATTGACTTGGCGCCAGGAACTAAACCCATTTTTATCCCAATGTATCGTATGGCACCAGCTGAGTTAAAAGAATTGGAGGAGCAGCTTCAGGAACTCCTTGATAAGGGGTTTATTAGGCCTAGTATGTCGCCTTGGGGTGCACTAGTTATGTTTGTGAAGAAGAAGGATTGCACTATGAGGATATGAATTGATTATAAGCAGTTGAACAAAGTTACAATCAAGAAAAGTATCCCTTGCCGCGTATTGATGATCTGTTTGGCCAGCTTCAGGGAGCGAGGGTGTTCTCCAAGATCGATTTGAGGTCTAGGTATCACCAGTTGAAGATTCGGGACTCGGATATTCTAAAGACAGTATTCAGGACCCGTTATGGTCATTATGAGTTCTTTGTGATGTCTTTTGGGCTGACCAATGCCCCAGCAGTATTCATGCATCTGATGAACAGTATGTTTCAGCCTTATCTTGACTCGTTTGTTATAGTGTTCATTGATGATATCCTGGTGTACTCTTGTAGCCAGGAGGAGCATGCCCAACGTTTGAGGATTGTGTTGCAGTGGTTGAGGGAGGAGAAGCTTTATCCCAAGTTCTCCAAGTGTGAGTTTTGGCTCAGCTCAATGGCATTCTTGGGGCACGTGGTATCCAGTGAGGGTATTCAGGTGGACCCAAAGAAGATAGAGGCGGTTCAAAGTTGGCCCAGACCGTTCTCAACTATGGAGATTCGGAGCTTTCTTGGCTAAGCCTATTATCGTTGCTTCATGGAGGGCTTCTCGTCTATTGCATCGCCCTTCACCAAATTGACCCAAAAGGGTGCTCCTTTCAGGTGGTCGGATGAGTGTGAGGAGAGCTTTCAGAAGCTAAAGACTGCCTTGACCACAGCTCCAGTTCTAGTTTTGCCTTCAGCTTCAGGCTCTTATACAGTATATTGTGATACTTCTCGGATCGGTATTGGCTGTGTCTTGATGCAGGAGGGAAGAGTAATTGCTTATGATTTGCGCCAATTGAAGCCTCATGAGAAGAACTACTATGTTCATGATTTGGAGTTAGCTGCCATCATTCATGCATTGAAGATTTGGAGGCATTATCTTTACGGTGTGTCTTGTGAGGTGTTTACGGATCATCGGATCCTCCAGCACTTGTTCAAATAGAAGGATCTAAATTTGAGGCAACGGAGATGGTTGGAGCTGCTAAAAGACTATGATATCACCATTCTGTATCATTCCGGAAAGGCCAATGTGGTGGCCGATGCCTTGAGTAGAAAGGCGGTGAGTAGGGTAGTCTTGAATTCATTCCCGTGGGAAAGAGACCTCTTACAGTTGATGTTCAGGCTTTGGCCAACCAGTTCGTGAGATTGGATGTTTCGGAGCCCAGTGGGGTTCTAGCTTATGTGATTTCTGGGTCTTCCTTATATGATCGCATCAGAAAGCGCCAGTAAGATGATCCCCATTTGCATGTCCTTAAGGACACGATTTAGCATGGTGATTCCAAAGATGTGACTATTGGGGATGATGGGGTATTGAGGATGCAGGATCGGATTTGTGTGCCCAATGTGGATAGGCTACCTGAGTTGATTCTTGAGGAGGAACACAGTCCGCGGTATTCCATTCATCCGGGTGCCGTGAAGATGTATCAGGACTTGAGGCAGCACTATTGGTGGAGGAGTATGAAGAAGGATATAGTGGGGTTTGTAGCTCAATGCTTTAACTGTCAACAGGTGAAGTATGAGCATCAGAAATCGTGTGGATTTGCTTCGAGTTAGAGATTCCAAAGTGGAAGTGGGAGCGGATCACCATGGATTTCGTAGTTGGGCTCCCACGGACTTCGAGGAAGTTCGATGCTTTTTGGGTGATTTTTGATCGGCTGACAAAGTCTGTGCACTTCATTCCAATTGGTACTACCCATTCTTCGGAGCTGTTGGCTAAGATTTACATCCGAGAGATTGTCCGCCTTTACGGTGTGCCAATGTCCATCATTTCATATCGAGGCACGCAGTTTACATCACGGTTTTGGAGAGCAGTACAGTGAGAGTTGGGCACCCAGGTTGAGTTGAGCACAGCATTTCACCCTTAGACGGACAGACAGTCTCGAGCGCACTATTCAGATATTGAAGGACATGCTACAAGATTGTGTCACTGATTTTGGGAGTTCTGGGAATCCGTTTCTGCCACTCGCGGAGTTCGCCTACAACGGCAGCTACCAGTCTAGAATTGAGATGGATCTTTATGAGGCTTTGCATGGGAGACGGTGTAGATCCCCAGTGAGTTGGTTCGAGTCGGGGGAGGCTAGGTTGTTGGGTACTGATTTGGTTCAGGATGCTTTGGACAAGGTTAAATTGATTCAGGATCGGCTTCGCACGGTGCAAACTAGACAGAAGAGTTACGCTGATAGGAAGGTTCATGACATTGCTTTCATGGTTGGGGAGAATTTAATGCTCAAGGTATCACCCATGAAAGGTGTTATGAGGTTCGGGAAGAAGGGCAAGTTGAGCCCTTGGTATATCGAGCCATTTGAGGTGCTTCGGAGGATTGGGGAGGTGGCATACGAGCTTCCCGTGCCACCTAGTTTGTCAGGTGTGCATTTAGTATTTCATGTGTCTATGCTCCGGAAGTATGTCGACGAATCATCTCATGTTTTGGATTTCAGCACAGTTCAGATGGATGGTGATTTGACTTATGATGTGGAGTGGTGTCCATTTTGCATCGGCAGATTCGAAAGTTGAGGTCAAAGGATATAGCTTCTGTGAAGGTGCAGTAGAGAGGTCAGCCCGTGGAGGATGCTACATGGGAGACCGAGTGGGAGATGCAGAGCAGATATCCATGCCTATTTGAGACTCTAGGTATGTTTCCAGACCCGTTCGAGGACGAATGTTTATTTAAGAGGGCGGGATGTAAAGACTCGGCCGAACGTTTCGAGAGTTGTAGCCTCGTTCCCCCATTTACTGCTCCTTTTGTGCTTTATAGGTGTTATATGACTTATCAGGTTAGTTGGTTCGGGTCCGAAGATATTTTCAGAATGCATTGAGACACTTGGTCTTATAATGGAAAAGCTTAAGTTGAAAAAGTGGACCGGATATTGACTTATGTGCAAACGACGCCGGATTTGAATTTTGATTATTCTGTCAGCTCTATTAGGTGCTTTTGGACTTAGGAGCGTGTCTGTATTGTTATTTGGAGGTCTGTAGTTGAATAAGGCTTGAAATGGCGAAATTTGAATTTCTGGGAAGTTTGACCGGGAGTGGACTTTTTGATATCGATTCTAGAAGTTGGATCATGTTCGTGGTGTCATTTGGGACTTGTGTGCAAAATTTGGGATCAATCGGATGTGAATTGATAGGTTTAGGCGCTAGTTGTAGAAATTTAGAAATTCAAAGTTCATTAAGCTTCAATCTATGTGCAATTCGTGTTTTTGATGTTGTTCGAGGTGATTTGAGGGTTCGAGTAAGTTTGTATGATATTTTGGGACTTGATGGTTTGATTGGTTGAGGTCCCGGGGGCCTCGGGTGAGTTTCAGATTGTTAACGGATCAATTTTGGACTTGGTGTTATAGCTGCAGATTTTGTGGTGCACCGATCTAGTTTCCTTATATGTGATCGCGTGGGAAGGTCCACGATCACATAGGCTTAGCTAGGCAGTAGAGGACTTTGTTCTATGCGTTCGCAAGAAGGAATGTGATCGCGTAGTTGTGGGATGTTGCGATTCGCGAACGCATGGCTAAGGTCGTGTTCGCGTAGGGTATAGAAGGCAGAACTTGGGTCACGCTTTTGCTCTTCACGATCGCGTGAACAGGGCGCGTAGGTTTGAGGAAGCATTGGTTCACGTTCACATGGATGTCTCTGCGTTTGCGTAAGGAAAATTAGAGGGGAGACTGTTTTGTGCTTCGCGAACGCGGGAAGATGATCGTGTTCGCGATGAAAGCGTAACTGGGCAGAATAAAATATTCAAAAATGAGGGTTTCGAATTCATATCACAAAATTGATCTGTAAGCTCGGTAGAAAGCGATTTTTGGAGGGATTTTCATGTGGGTGTTTGGGGTAAGTGATTCCTATCTAGTTTTGGTAAATTTTCAGCATTATGCTTTTGATTCTACCATTAAATTTGTGATTTTGGGGTGGAAATACTAACGAAAATGAAGAAGAGTTCTTGGGCTAGATTTTTTAGGTTTGAGTGGGATTTTGTTATCGGATTTGAGTAAATTTAATATGGTTAGAGTCGGGGTTGAATGTGCTTTTGGGTTTGGTGATTTTTGTTGGATTCCGAGACGTGGGCCAAGGGGGCAATTTTGATCTAATTTCGGGTTTTTGAGTAATAACTTAGTAATTTCTTGTAGAATTGATTCCTTTAGCCCGTATTGATTGTATTGTACTATTTGTGGCTAGATTCGGGTCATTTGGAGGATGATTTGCGAGGCAATGGCGTATTGTAGTTGGGATTTGCTCGGATTGAGATAAGTAACACTTCTAAACTTGGCTCTGAGGGTTCGAAACCTCAAAATATGTATTATATGATTGGTGTTGAGGTGTCGCACCTGCCAAGTGACGGGCGTGCACCGTGAGAATTGAAACCTGGTCGATTCCATGGCACTGTATAGTGGACTTATCTTGTTGATGTCCGTGTTTTCATCATGTGATAAAGTAATTAAGCTGCTAATCATGCTAGAGATAATGTTTAGGCTATATACAGATACTGTTGGGACCTATAGTGGTCGTTTCTTGTTGTTGTCTCACTGATTTCATAGATATTTCGTACTCAGTAATATTCATTCATTTCATATCATATCTCAGTCTCTATTGTTATTTATTGATGCATCATATCATTGTTTTCAGGCTAGTTTCATGACATTGTGAGCACGTGAGAGAGAGACTGGAGAGATTGATGACTAAGTGAGCCCGAGGGCCTAATTATGAGTGACATTTATGGGATCGGGCTAATGCCACAACGGTTACACTGATTTATGATGGCTCTTGGACTGAAGGAGCCCCTTCGGAGTCTGCACACACCTCCAATGATCCCGATTGATTATATAGAGGGATGGATCTTACCTGGACATGGATCTTGTCTAAAGCATTATATACCTGGGGATGGATCTTCCCCACGGGCTAGATTGGCCCTACTCAATACTGGGTGATTGATGGTCAGTCGATGTATATACTCCGGGATGAATCTTCCCTGGGCCGGATTGGCCATATACAGTACTGAGTGATTGAGTAATTTAGATTGTGAGCACATGAGGCTGACAGCATGGTGCATCACATACGGCATGCGCATTGGCATGTAGAAGTAGAGAAGTTATTATTCTTCTTATCATTCAGATTTGATCTAGTTTTGTAGTTTTGAGTTTATCTGCTGAACTTGAAAGCATGACGTTTCTGTACTATTATTTCTATAATGAACTGTACCGGTTGAGTTCGTCACAACTTTCAATCCAAGGTTTGGATTTGTTACCTAATGAGTTGGTTGTACTCACGCTAGAGCCTGCACCTCGTGTGCAGATCTAGGCACTTACGGTCACGGAGGCTGCTGAGTGGGGAGTCAGGATCTAGGAAGACTATCGAGGTAGCTGCATGGCATTCGCAGACCTTGACTCTCCTTCTTTATCTTAATTTGTATTTCAGTTTTTTCTCTTTATACATTGTATTAGACTATCCTCCGTTGTAGATGCTCATGTACTCGGTGACACCCCCGTTTTGGGAGATATTATATTAGGTTACGTATTTATTTTTGTTTTCAAAAGGTTTTCCTTAAATATTAACTGCATCTATAATTTTCAAATCTTTTGGTTATGTTGAAAAAGTTGAGTATTGGCTTGCCTAGTTTCCCGACAGGCGCCATCACGTCGGATGGTTTTGGGTCGTGACACCCGTATTTATAAGTTTACTGATTTATCTATATTTTTGTTTTCTATTATTATTATTATTATTCATACAGGTTTACAGTGAGTGTTCCATCATAAATCACTACTTCGTCAAGGTTAGGCTCGACACTTACAGAGTACATGGTTTGCTCGTACTCATACTACACTTCTGCTCTTCTTGTGCAGATTCCGATGTTGGTACCAGCGGTGCATAGAGGAGTATGTTCGGATTTGACTTTCCTAGGAGAATTGAGGTAGAGCTGCTTGGTGTTTGCAGTCCCTGAAGTTTCCTTAAACCTTGTTTACTATTTATCTTGTTTCAGACTGATGTATTTACATTTAGACTATATTTGCAGTATTCTAGTCGCTCATGTACTTGTGAATCAGGATTTATGGGATTAGTATAGATTGTGCTACTTTTGGTATTTATCTCATATGTCTGAGAGTTTATTAGTCGTTAATTATTATTGTTCTTCTTTTAAATTGTTAAAAATTGTTAATTAATTAGCTAATGTCGGTTTGCCTAGCAAGTGGATGTTAGGCTCCATCACGGTCCCACGGTTGGGATTTCGGGTCGTGACACCCACACAATTTTCAAACATTTCTGGTAGTATTCGGGTAACACAACAGAAGACCATGGAACTGCTGGTGATCATGATATGGTTGACGAATTGGAAAACTGCTGGTTGATTCGTTGAAACTGAAGGATGATTTTGTAGACGATTTTTTCTCATGCTTGAAGGCTAATTTTATGGTTGCGATCACATTTCAAGAGATAATTATTAATTTGTGTTTAATTAAAATCTATGATTATGTGTTGTCTATATTTCATGCAAGTGATTGATGGTATTTGCTTTAGCTGTTTATACTTGTATTACTTCAATATCTTTTACCATCGACGATAGTTTTACTGCAGTTTGACACAGTGTACCTCTCTCAGTGCCTTATTTACAATGTTCACTAATAGAATTTTATACGGGTAAAACCAAGCCTGCTGAACACCCTGATTTCCTGGTGAGGCAAACGGAGCAGGAACATGAACTTATGGAATCGGAGTCAGAGCGAGGAGCCCCTCGGATCAGTGCTCGGGCAAAATACTTGCCCTCGCGGTATCGGGACCATGTCCTCCGGGTCCGGTTCGAAGATCAAGACTTCGAAAAGCATTAGCAAACAGTTGCACATGACTAACAGAGGATCGTGATGTCAGTGCCCAACCGCATATCACGACATGAATCTCGACCCATATCGGCAGAGAATCAGCAATTAGCAAAACGGAAGATTTTTATATTTTTTAGAATTGTACCTAGGTAAAACTCCCCTACTATATAAAGGGGGAAGCTTATTATTCATGACACACATTGTAACACGCATACCAAGGCAATTTAATTCAATTCTCTTTGTTGTTCAAAGTTCTTATATTTGTTCTTAAGTTCTTCATAAGTGTAAGCTTGGAATCGGGGGCAGGTTCCTCATTGAGCCATCAACCAAGCTCAGAATCACTCTTATCATTTGTTTGGCAATTTATTACGTCTT
Source organism: Nicotiana obtusifolia (assembly GCA_002018475.1). Taxonomy (NCBI): domain Eukaryota; kingdom Viridiplantae; phylum Streptophyta; class Magnoliopsida; order Solanales; family Solanaceae; genus Nicotiana; species Nicotiana obtusifolia. Next base: position 42,490 of record MCJB01021676.1, on the reverse strand, counting down.
TTATTTGCTTAATCTAATGTCAGTAATCACTCGTATTGAATTAACCCACATATCCTTAAAACCACATATAAGTTTAATTGTTATCCTTTTTTAGGGTAAATAGTTTGGCGCTCACCGTGGGGCTAATAGTGGTAATTTGATACAAATTTTCATAACGCACTCTGTTTTATGCATGTTCTTTGAGATTTTAATTTCAGGTCAAATTAAAAATGTCGAACTCTGAATCCGCTCACTTGAGTTGATCCTGAGTCTGACAACCACAGCGAGAAAAACAATGTAGTGCCCAGGAATGAGGTGCCCCCTATTGACCTAATGGAGTTTCGATCACGAAGCAAATCGATGCCAACTCACATGTGGCTATCGACGCAAACTTCCCTACCGACCCTGAAAAACAGCATTCACGGAGGAGGCCAATCGATAGCCACACACAACGGTGAAGGCGATGGAATCAATTTACAGGTTATCTTCAAAATGTTACAAGCTTAACAGGTGGCGATAACCCAGTTGCAGAACCAAAGTCACGCCCCTAGTAGAGTCGAGCCCAAACTATCCCGGAAAAACACCCGCAGAAATGAACCAGCCATAGAAAGGCCGAGAAATCAGGACCAATAATAAAGATGCTTGAGGAATTAACAAAGCGGGTGGAATCAGGGGAAAAACGATCAAAGCCAACGACAAAAAAATAGAGACCTATAACTCCAGAGTTGATCAAATCCCAGGAGCACCACCGACACTGAAAGGCCTAGATTCCAAGAAATTTGTCCAAAAGCCTTTCCCCCCAAGCGCAGCTCCAAAACCAATCCCAAAGAAGTTTCGTATGCCCGACATTCCATAGTACAATGGGACCACGGATCCAAATGAACACGTGACCTCTTACATGTGTGCCATCAAGGGAAATGACTTAGAAGATGATGAAATCAAGTCGGTGCTGCTGAAAAAGCTCGGAGAAACACTGTCTAAAGGAGCAATAATATGGTATCACAACCTGCCCCCTAATTCTATTGATTTGTTGCTATGCTTGCAGATGCCTTCGTAAAGGCTCATGCCGGGGCCATCAAAGTCGAGACCAAAAAATTGGACCTCATTAAAGTGAAACGAAGAGATAACGAATTGCTCAGGGAATTCGTATCGAGGTTTCAAATGGAAAGAATGGAATTGCCTTCGGTTGTGGACGATGGGGCCATTCAAGCATTCACTCAAGGACTCAACTCCTAAAGATCTTTGGCTTCACAGCAGCTGAAACAGAACATGATAGAATACCGGCGGTAACTTAGGTTGACGTCCATAACAGGTAGCAATCAAAAATCAGAGTCGATGATGATTAGCTCGAGGGCCCCTCTGGGTCCGTGCATCCCATCAGAACTAATGATAGGTTTAAAGGACTCGTCGATCATGAACTAAGACCAAGAAGAAATCAGTAACAATCGTAGAGTGGAGATCGAAGCGGTAGCGGATCCGAATGTAACCCTGTGAGGAATGAAAAAAGAAGCGATCGAGGTCATATTAGTGGGGGACTCATGTCACGACCTAGTTTCTCCTATAGGCCGTGATGGCTCCCATCGTTACCGCTAGGCAAGCCCACAGTGAATTAACCTTATGATTGTTTCTTTTAACCATTCAAAAAAAGCTGATTTTTAATTAGTGCGTAAATAGGAAGCAAGAATTTAATAAGACGAGAGGTAATTATTTTTAAGAGGAAATGAGATAAGTAAATATCCAAAAATCATCATGTGTCTACTAGGATAATTTCCAAAACCTAGTGTTACAAGTATATGAGCTATTAGTAGAATATACAAAAATACTACACTAGCGTCTGAAGTGAAATAGACAAGAAATAAAAACAAAAGGAAGACTTCGGGTGCTGCAGAATGGGCTCAGAAGGCAGCTACCGCTAAGTCTTGAAAAAATCAAGGATGCGCACCGCACTGATAGCCAGATGCACCTGCCTCAAATCCTGCACGATTAGTGCAGATGTGTATCATGAGTACATAAACAACATGTACCCAGTAAGCATCCAGTATAACCTCGAAGAAGTAGTGACAAGTGGTCGACTTCGACTCTTACTATGGGCTAAAAATAAATACTGAATTTATAATTAAGCATAGATTATAGAAATACAGTTGAAAACTCAATAACAAGAACTAAATAAATAATTCTTTCACTAATAGTAAATCCCAAATTAATTTTCATCATTTAACAAATTAATCTCTCAAGCCAATGAAACAATATCAATTACAATTGGGCTCCAAGAATTATTAAGCACGAATTATACCGAGGTTGTACAGCCCGATCGTACATACAAATATATAAAATATGCGCTGCCCGGGGTCGAACATTACGAACCATAGATGCATCTATTTTATTACCGAATGGTTGGGCCCGCTCCATAAGAAGGAAAATACTTTATAAACAACCGATTCAAAGATTATTAAGAGGCTAATATTCAAAGAAAGCACCAATTCTCATTAACAGTCAAGTAACCCGTCCAAAACTCAAGTAAATGAAATTTGGTCTTTTACAATTCCTTTATCAAGTTCAATATGGTTTATGCACTTAAATTACAAGTAGGGTGCGAATATCGCAAGTATAACATGATTTGGGTCCTAAACTACCCGTACATAAGCATAATTAGTAGCTATGTACGGACTCTCGTCACTTCCTGCGTACGTAGCCCCCACAAATAGAAGCACATACTGATTCAATTCACCTATGGGGTTAATTCCCTCTTACAAGGTCAGAAAAGAGACTTACCTCGTCTCAAAGCTTACTTTCTGTTCCACAATTGTGCTTTAAACCCTCAACTCGGTGTCAAACGACTCGAAACTAGTCAAATATTATATAAAATAGTCAATACATGTTCAGAAGTTTATATCCTAGCTATTAAACTGATTTCCCAGTCCTAATTGAAGAATTCCTAAAATTCACCCCCGGGCTCACATGCCCGGATTCTGAAAATTTTGAAGAAAGTTGTTAACCATAACCTCATGACACAAATATATAATTTTCTTTAAATCCCATAACCATTTTCGTGGTTAAATTTCATTTTTATCAAAAATCTAGGTTTTCATCTAAACCCATGATTTTTACTAATTTATATGTTAAATCTACCCATAATCTATGTATTTAACTCATATGGTGCAGAAATTTCTTACCTCAAAGTGTTCGGTGAAAACCCCTCTCTAAGAGCTCCAAGAATCGCCAAACAATGAAATAAATGAGCTCAAAATGTGTAAGTCCCGTATTAAATTGAGGTTTTGCCTTCTGTGATTTTCGCACCTGCTGAGGTTTAGCCGCTTCTATGGCTCCGCATCTGCGGAAAGAGCCTCGCAAATGTAGTCCTCCCCTTAGTTGGCTCCCCACTTCTGTGACCAGCGCCTCGCTTCTGCGAGACCGCTTCTATGGTGCGTGCGCCGCACCTGCGACCTGACCTCGCTTCTACGATCACTCCTTCGCACTTAGGACTATGCAGGTGCAGTCTGCCTTGTGCTTCTGTGATGCCTGGACAGCCCATGCTGGCTACTTTTGCGTTCAAGGTCTCGCTTCTGCGAGCTCGCATTTGCGGCTGGCCAAGCGCAAGTACGATTGCACCAGAAGCTGGGAGCTTCAACTATTGCTCCCAAGTTCCAACTTGGTCTGAGCCTCGTCCGATTAACATCCGGGGGCCCCAGGACCCCCGAGGCCCTGCCTGAGCATGCCAACAAGTTTGAAATCATAACAAGGACTAGCTCGTACCCTCAGAACGCATAAAACATCAACAAAACTAAGAATCACACCCCAAACCAAATTGAATCAACTTAATAACTTTAAGTTCTTCAAACATACTCCGAACGCGCCGAAACATATTTAAACTACTCGGAATGACACCAATTTTTGCGTGCAAGTCTTAAATCACCATAAAAAACTATTCTCGATTTTGGAATCCTAATTGGACCTTGATAACACCGAAACTTACTCTAAACCAAATTTAATGAACTTTAAAACCTTCAAAGAGCCAACTTTCATTATTAGGCGCCGAAATTCTCCCGAGTTGTCCAAAACCCGATCCGACCATACGTCCAAGTCCGAATCATCATAAGAACCTATTGGAACCGTCAAATCCCGATTTTGAGGTCTTTTACTCAAAACGTTGGCTGAAGTCAAACTTAGCCTTTTAAAGCCAAACCATGGAACCAAGTGTTCTGATTTCAACCTGAACCCTTCCGAATTCCAAACTAACCATCCCCGCAAGTCATAAAATAGTAAAGCACATACTGGGAGTCTTATTTAGGGTAACGGGGTTCTAGAAAGCAGAACAACCGATCGGGCCGTTACATTCTCCACCTCTTAAACAAATATTCATCCTTGAACGGGTCTAGAATCATACCTGGAGTGCTGAATATGTGTGGATATCTGCTTCGCATGTCCTCCTCGGGCTCCCAAGTCGCCTCCTCGACTGTTTGGCCCCTCCATTGAATCTTTACCTGGGAAATCCTCTTGGACCTCAACTGGCGAACCTGCCTATCAACAATGACAATTGGCTCCTCCTCATAACCCAAGCTCTCATCTAACTGAATCATGCTGAAGTCTAATACACGTGACCTGTCGGCATGATACCTCCGGAACATAGACACATGGAAAACCGGATGAGCTCCTGATAGACTGGGAGGAATGCAAGCTTATAAGTAACCTCCTCAACTCGTCTCAACACCTCAAATGGGCCTATAAACCTTTGGCTCAACTTGCCCTTCTTCCCGAACCTCATGATCCCCTTCATCGGTGAGACTTTCAAGAGAACCTTCTCGCTTACCATAAATGATAAATCACGCGCCTTCTGATCCGCGTAGCTCTTTTGTCTGGACTGTGTTGTGCGAAGTCGCTCCTGGATCAACTTTACCTTTTCCATGGCATCCTTCACCAAATATGTACCATATAACTTAGCCTCGCCGGGCTCAAACAATCCTACGGGAGAACGACTTCGCCGACTATATAAATCCCCAAATGGAGCCATCTCGATGCTGCACTGATAACTATTGTTGTAAGCAAACTTGGCACAAGGCAAGAATCGATCCCACTGCCCTCCAAAGACAATCACACATGCTCTAAGCATGTCCTCCAAGATCTGGATTGTCCGCTCCCACTGCCTGTCGGTCTATGGATGAAAGACTGTGCTGAGCTCTACATGGGTCTCCAACTCACTCTGTACTGAATGTGAAGTGAACTGAGGGCCTCTATCTGATATGATAGAAACAGGCACACCATGCAACCAAACTATCTCCTCAATATAAATATGGGCCAACCTCTTTGAAGTATGCGTGGTCTCCACCGGAATGAAGTGTGCCGACTTGATCAACCTATCGACAATGACCCAAAAGCATCAAACTTCTGCAAGGTCTGCGAAAATCCAACAACGAAGTCCATAGTAATCCGCTCCCATTTTCACTCATGTATAGTCATCTGCTGGAGTAGGACACCTGGCCTCCGGTGCTCGTACTTAACCTGTTGGCAATTTGGATACCTTGCAACATACTCAACTATGTCCTTCTTTATCCGCCGCCACCAAAAATGTTGCCTCACATCGCGATACATCTTCATGGCACCTGGATGAATATAATACCGAGAACTGTGTGCCTCCTCTAGAATTCTCTCCCTCAAGCCATCGACATTAGGAACACATAGGTGACCCTGGAGTCGCAGAACACTATCCCCACCGATAGTAACCTCCTTGGCACCACCCTGTAGTACCGTCTCTCTAAGAACCATCAAGTGTGGATCATCAAACTGTCAAGCCCTGATCTGCTCCAATAGTGAAGACTGAGCAATGACGCATGCAAGAACTCAACTGGGCTCTGAAATATCCAACCTCACAACTTTGTTAGCCAAAGATTGAATGTCCAAAGCTAAGGGCCTCTTCTCTGCTGAAATGAATGCCAAGCTACCCATACTCTTTGCCTTTCTGCTCAAGGCATCTGCAACTACATTCGCCTTGCATGGATGATAAAGAATGGTTATATTATAATCCTTTAGTAACTCAAGACACTAGTGCTGCCTCAAATTGAGATCCCTCTACTTGAAAAAATGCTGCAAGCTATGATGATCGGTGTAAACCTCAAGTAACACCCCATAAAGATAATGCCCCCAGATCTTAAGAGCATCAACAATAGCGGCCAACTTTAAATCATGCACAGGATAATTCTTCTCATGGAGCTTCATCTGACGTGAAGCATATGCAATAACTCGCCCATCATACATCAATACACAACCCAAACCAACACCTGAAGTGTCGCAATACATAGTATACATCCCCGAATCGGAAGGAAAAACAAGAACCGATATCGTAATCGAAGCTATCTTGAGCTTCTGAAAGCTCGCCTCACAATCATCGGACCAATGGAATGAAGCACCCTTTTGGGTCAATCTAGTCAAAGGTGCTGCAATAGATGAGAATCCCTCCACAAACCGGCAATAATAACCTGCTAACCCCAAGAAAGCAATAGAATCTAGCCAAAACTCACACTTGGAGAACTTAGCATATAGCTTCTATTCCCGCAAGGTCTGAAGCACCTCTCCCAAATGCTGCTCGTGCTCCTCCATGTTGCGTAAGTAGATCCAAATGTCATTGATGAAAACAATGATGAACGAATCAATATATGGCCTAAACACTCTATCCATCAAATCCATAAATGTCACTAGGGCGTTAGTCAAACCGAAGGACATCATTCAAAACTCATAATGGCCATATCTAGTCCGGAAGCAGTCTCCGGAACATCTGAATCCTGAATCTTCAACTGATGGTACTCCGAGCTCAAGTCAATCTTAGAGAACACCCTAGCACCCTGCAACTGGTCAAATAAATCATCATTACGTGGCAACGGGTACTTGTTCTTAATAGTGACTTTGTTCAACTGGCGGTAATCAGTGCACATCTGTAATATCCCATCTTTCCTCTTCATAAATAACACTGGTGCACTCAAAGGTGATACACTCAGCCTGGCGAAACCTTTTGTTAGCAACTCCCAAATTGTTCCTTCAACTCTATCGCAGCCATACGATACGGTAGGATAGATATAGGCTGGTATCTAGAGCCAAATCAATGCAGAAATCGATATCACGATCTGGTGGCATGCCTGGAAGATCAGAAGGAAACACATAGGAGAACTCCAGGACTACAGGTACTAAATCGATCGCCGGAGTCTCTGCGGTAGTGTCCTAAAAATAAGCTAGATAAGCCAAATAACCCTTCTTGACCATGTGTCGAGCCTTCATAAAAGAGATGATCCGACTAGGTGTGCTGACAGACAAACGCTTCCACTCCAATATAGGCAACTCTTGTATCGCCAAGGTAATAGTATTGGCATGGCAATCAAGGATGGCGTGATATGGAGTATTCAGTCCATGGCCAGGATGACCTCAAAGTCGGTTATATCAAGTAACAGAAGATCTACCCTAGTCTCATAACCACATAGTGTAACAATACAAGACCAATAGACCTGAACCACAACAATAGAATCGCCTACTAGAGTGGACACATAAATAGGAGTACCCAAGGACTCATGAGGAACATCCAAAAAATGAGCAAATAGAGACGACACATATGAATAAGTAGACTCTGGATCAAATAATATCGAAGCATCCCTACCGCAGACAGAAATAATACCTGTGATCATGGCATCTGAGGCCACTGTATCTGGTCTGGCTGGGAAAGCATAGAATCTTAGCTAGAGCGCCACCTGACTGGCCTCCACCTGCCTGGCCTCCACCTCTAGGACGGCCCTTACCCATCTACCCTTCGCCTCTGGGCGATCGGATGGCTAGTGGGGCTACTGGTGCTGTAATCGTAGGCTGAGAACCCTGCTGCACTGCCTTGCCCTGAAGCCTAGGGCAGAACCTCCACAAGTGGCTAAAATCCCTACACTCGAAAAAACTTCTCAGTAATAAGGACTACTAACCTGAAGTCTGACCTTGATGGCCTGAATACCCACTGAGGAACCCTGAATAGCTGGTGGGCGGTAGGAACTCTCTAACATGGCGCTGAAATAAGGTCGAACCGGAGCACCCCGAGGAGGAGGCAATGCTGGATATATGGGCCTGCTAGGCTGATCTCTCACAAATTGACCCCTTCCCCTAAATGGAGCACCACTGAATAACGAAACCGCTTATCCCGCAGTATCCACTCTCGGTCCCGCTGACGATAACCCTCAATCCTCCGAGCTATCTCCACAACCAGTTGGTAAAAAGTCCACATCTCAACCTCTCGAGCCATAGTGGCCTGAATACCGGAGTTCAACCCCGCAACAAACCTCCTTACTCTGTCCGCCTCAGTAGGAAGCATCATAAGTGCATGGCGAGACAACTTAGAGAATCTCGCCTCATAATTGGTCACTGACATCTGACCCTGCTGGAGCTACTCAAACTAAAACCGCAACTCTTCCCTCTAGGAGGGTGGAATATACCTGTCCAACAAAAGGCGTGTAAACCGATCCTAAGAAAAAGGAGGAGAACCTGTTGGTTTGCCAAAAAGATGAGACTGCCACCATCTACGAGCCCTGCCCTCTAGCTGGAAAGTAGTAAAATCCACCCTGTGGGTCTCTAATATCCTCATGTCATGCAGTCTGTTCCTGCACCGATCAATGAAGTCCTGGGAATCCTCATGTCACTCAACTCCAAAGACAGGAGGGTGTAACCTAGTCCATCTGTCCAATAGTTTCTGCGGCTCGCCGGTTGCCGCTGGTCTGAGCTCAGGCACGACTGCTGCCACGAGCTAGGCTTCGCCTACGGGGAGTGTGCCCGGGTCTGATATACAGCAGTTGCATATCCAGGAGCCTGAGTAGGTTTGTGTTCCCCCTCCAGCCTGAGATGTGGCTGGGTCTGCTGGAAATAAACCGGCCTGGATCGTAGTATCTATGAACAGTAGCATGGCCCATGACCTCTTGGAAGCCCGGTGCTGACATGAAATCTACCGAGGCTGGCTCTGCTGTAGGCACCTCGCCCTGCTCCTCAATAATGGGATCCTCTACCGGATTTGCTACTGGCATGGCTGGGGCAACTCTGGGACGTCCTTGTCCCCTATTTCGGGTAGCTGCCCTCCCCCAATCTCTGCCTCAGCCTCTAGCAAAAGGGGGAGCAGCTCCTCCACGATCTGGAACATCTGCCATGCGCATTCTCACCATCTGTGAGAGAACAAGATAAAGATACTTAGTATAACATCAATTGCATGATAGGAGATGAAGAAAGTAGTTTCCTAACACCCTATAGCCTCTCGAAGATAAGTACGGACGTCTCTGCATCGATCCGCAAGACTCTATTAGGCCTGCTCATAACATATGAGACCTACGTGAAGTTAGCGGTCTGATACCATGTTGTCACGACCCAGTTTCTTATAGGCCGTGATGACACCCAACGTTACATCTAGGCAAGCCAACAGTGACCTAACCTTATGATTGTTTCTTTTAACCTTTAGAAAATAGCTGATTTTTGATTAGCGGATAAATAGAAAGCAAGAATTTATAAGACGAGATATAATTAATTTTAAGAGGAAATGAGATAAGCAAATATCCAAAAATCATCATGTTTCTACTAGCATAATTTCCAAGACCTGGTGTCACAAGTTTATGAGCTACTAGTAGAATATACAAAAATTCTACGTTATTGTCTGAAGTGAAATAGACAGGAAGGAAAAACAAAAGGAATACTTCGGGTGCTGCAGAACGGGCTCAGAAGGCAGCTCACCGCTGAGTCTCGAAGAAATCAAGGATGCACGCCGGACCGATAGCCAGATGCACCTGCCTCAGATCCTACACGATTAGTGCCGAAGTGTAGCGTGAGCACATAAACAACATGTACCCAGTAAGTATCTAGTCTAACCTCGAAGAAGTAGTGACGAGGGGTCGACTTCGACACTTACTATGGGCTAAAAATAAATACCGAATCTATAATTAAGCATGGATTATAGAAATACAGCTGAAAACTCAATAACAAGAAATAAATAAATAATTCTTTCACTAATAGTAAATCCCAAATTAATTTCCATCATTTAACAAATTAATCTCTCAAGCCAATGAAATAATATCAATTATAATTGAGCTCCAAGAATTATTACGCACGAATTATGCCGAGATCGTACGGCCCGATCCAACATCAAAAATATAAATTGTGCACTACCGAGGGTCGAATGGCACGAACTATAGATGCATCTATTCTATTACAGAGGCGTTCGGCCCGCTCCACAAGAAGGAAAATACTTTATAAACAACCGATTCAAAGATTATTAAGAGGCTAATATTCAACGAAAACACCAATTCTCATTAACGATCAAGTAACCCGTCCAAAACTCAAGTAAATAAAATTCGGCCTTTTGCAATTCCTTTATCAAGTATCAATATGGTTTAGGCACTTAAATTACAAGTAGGGTGCAAACATCACAAGTATAACATGACTTGGGTGCTAAACTACCCAGACATAATCATAATTAGTAGCTACGTACGGACTCTCGTCACCTCGTGCGTACGTAGCCCCCAAAAATAGAAGCACATATTAATTCAATTCACCTATGGGGCTAATTCCCTCTTACAAGGTTAAAGAGACTTACCCCATCTCAAAGCTTACTTTTCGGTCCACAATTATGCTGTAAACCCTCAACTCGGTGCCAAATGACTCGAAACTAGTCAAATGTTCTATAAAATAGTAAATACATATTCAAAAGTTCATATCCTAACTATTAAAGCGATTTCCCAACCATAATTGAAGAATTCCTAAAATTCACCCCTGGCTCGCGTGCCCCGCTTCCAGAAATTTTTGAAGAAAGTTGTTACCATAACCTAATGAACTCAAATATATGATTTTCACTAAATGCTATAACCATTTTCGTTGTTAAATCCCATTTTGATCAAAAACCTAGATTTTCAACAAAGCCCATGATTTTTTTTAATTTACATGTTAAATCTACCCATAATCTATGTATTTAACTCATATGGTGTAGAAACTACTTATCTCAAAGTGTTAGGTGAAACCCCCTCTCTAAGAGCGCCAAGAATTGGCCAAGCAATGAAATAAATGAGCTCAAGCTGCCCAAGTCCCATATTAAATTGAGGTTCTACCTTCTGTGATTTTCGCACCTTCGAAGGTTTGGCTGCTTCTGCGGTTACACATTTGCAGAAAGGGCCTCGCAGATGAAATCCTCCCCTCAGTTTGCTCCCTCACTTGTGACCAGCGGCTCGCTTTTGCGAGACCGCTTCTGCGATGAGTGTGCCGCACATGCGACCTAACCCCACATCTGTGATCATCTCCTACGCACCTGTGCCTACGCAGGTGCGGTCTGCCTTCCACTTCTGCGATGCCTCGGAAGGCCGTGCTGGCCGCTTCTACGGTCAGGGGCTCGCTTCTGCAAGCTCGCACCTGCGGCTGGCGAAGTGCATGTGCAATAGCACCAGAAGCTAGGAGCTTAAACTGTTGCTCCCAAGTTCAAACTTGGTCCGAGCCTCATCCAATTAACACCCGGGGCGCCGCCCGAGCATGCCAACAAGTTTGAAATCATAAGAAGGGCTCTCTCGCACCCTCAGAACGTATAAAACATCAACAAAACTAAGAATCACACCGCAAACAAAATTGAATCAACTTAATAACTTCAAGTTATTCAAACTTACTCAGAACGCACCGAAACATACTTATACTACTTGGAATGACACTAAATTTGCATGCAAATCTTAAATCACCATACAGAACTATTCTCTCAGAATCCCAATTAGACCTCGATAACACTGAAACTTACTCCAAACCAAATTTAAAGAACTTTAAAACCTTCAAAGAGCTAACTTTCACTATTAGGCGCTGAAACGCTCCCGGGTTGTCCCAAAACTGATCCAACCATATGCCGAAGTCCGAATCATCATACGAACCTATTGGTACTCAACACATTGACCGAAGTCAAACTTAGCCTTTTAAAGCCAAAGCATGGAATCAAGTGTTCCGATTTCAACCCGAACCCTTCCGAATTCTTAACTAACCATCCCCGCAAGTCGTAAAATAGTAAGAGCACATAAGAGGAGTTTTATTTAGGGAACGGGGTTCTAAAAAGCAAAAAAACCGATCGATCCGTTACAACTTATGAGCAAAAATAGTTTCAACAGGCCAATCGGGGCCAGTGGGGCACTAAGGTTAACAGAATACATCTTCGGCGCCGATGTTGCTGGCATCGTATCAGCCATCAAACGCATCAAAGATACAAGGGGTCTCGGCCATTTTTGTGTGATCTTACACAAAGAGACCCTAACATGATGTGTAAGTATCATGGCACTCATGGCCATAGGATCGAAGACTACAGACAGCTAAGAGAAGTAGTGGCCCGATTATTCAATTACGGACACCTCCGGGAATTTCTGAGTGATCGAGCCAAAAATCACTTCTGGAATAGGGAGTCCAACAAGCAGACCGAACAAGAGGAACCTCGACACGTCATCAACATGATCATTGGTAGAGTTGACATCTCCTAGGGGCTAATGCTGAAGCGCACTAAGGTGTCCATCACAAGGGAAAAGCAAAACCGATATTACATGCCGGAGGGGACCATCTCTTTCTACAATGAAGACGTTAAAGCCATCGTGCAACCGCATAACGATGCACTGGTAATTTCTGTACTTATAAATAAATCTCGAGTTAAGAGTGTGTTGATTGATCCAGGTAGCTCGGCCAATATCATCAAATCGAGGGTCATAGAGCAGCTGGGTCTACCAAATAGTGCCTGCAATCCCGGTCTTAAACGGATTCAAGATGGCATGTGAAACTACTAAAGGGGATATAATCCTGCCAGTGAACATCGTCGGAACCATTCAGGAAACGAAGTTCTACGTCATCGAAGGGGATATGAGGTATAACGCTCTATTCGGAAGGCCAAGGATTCACAACATTAGGGAAATACCCTCGACACTACACCAGGCATTGTAGTTCCCCACACCGGGAGGGATCAAGACAGTTTACGGAGAACAACCGGCCACAAAAGAAATGTTCGCGGTCGATGAGGTGATCCCTATGTCCGCACTCTTGAAATTAAAGAGCCTGAAGTCGGTTAGGAAGGAAGAAACTAAATAGCAATCACCGGCATCGGTCCCGACCGAACCGGAGAAGCAAAAGGCAGGCGAGGATGAAGATTATGGAGTTCCTAGGTCATTCATCGCCCTTGACGATTCTGATGCCACCAAGTCGATGGTCGAGGAGTTGGAGCAAGTCATATTGATCAAAAATTTTCCCGATCGGGAGTTATAATTAGGCACGGGGTTGACTCCCAAAGGAAAAAACTCATTAAATTACTTATAGCTAACATGGATTGTTTTGCTTGGCCCTATCTATATATGACAAGGATCCCACCAGAAGTAATCACTCATAAGCTAAGCTTGGACCCGAAGTTCCACCTGGTTAAACAGAAAAGGAGACTTCAATCCGAAGTCAAACATGCTTTCATCAAAGACGAGGTATCCGACCTCCTTAGTATAGGTTTTATTCGGGAAGTTAAGTACTCGGATTGGTTGGCTAATGTAGTAGTAGTAGTGCCTAAAAGGGGAAATAAATTAAGAATGTGCGTAGTTTACAAAGACTTGAACAAGGAATGCCCGAAGAATTCTTTTCCTTTGCCTAACATCGATCGCATGATCAACACAATGGTCGGGCACGAGATACTCAGCTTTCTCAAAGCTTATTCTGGGTACAACCAAATCCGGATGGACACCGGCGATGAAGAAAAAACTTTTTTCATCACTAAATTCAAAACTTATTGTTATAATGTAATGCGGTTCGAACAAAAAATGTTGGTGCCACTTATCGACACCTAGTAAACCTGATGTTCGAAGAACAAATAGGAAAATCAATAGAGGTTTACATTGATGACATGTTAGTTAAGCCCCCGCGAGCAGAGGACCATTTGGAACATTTGCAGGAAACCTTCAACATACTGAAGAAATATAATATGAAGCTGAACCCGGACTGCCAGCAAGCTTTGGAAGAACTCAAACGGTACCTTTTGAGCCACCCTTGCTTCATACTCCGAAGGTAGACGAGCATACGTACCTGTACTTAGCGGTATTCAAGATAGCGGTAAATGGAGTCTTAGTCCAGAAAGAGGAAGGTACAAAATTTCCTATCTATTATGTTAGCAGGACTCTAGGCGAGGCCGAAACAAGGTACTCTCACCTAGAGAAATTGGAGCTCGCTTTGCTAAGCGCCTCCAAAAAGTTAAAGCCATATTTTCAACGCCATCCCATATGTGTCGTAACTTCATACCCACTGAGGAACATAATGCACAAACACGAGCTCTCAGGCCAATTGTCCAAATGGGTCGTGGAAATTAGCAGGTACGATATCGAATATCGACCCTGGACTGCCATCAATATCAAATTTTGGCAGACTTCGTGGCCAACTTCACGCTGGCCTTAATACCCGAAGTCGAAAGGGAATTTTTATTAACCTCAGAGACTTCCTCGGGAATCTGGACCCTCTGTACGGACGGTGCTTCAAACGCAAAGGGGTCCGGACTCGGCATCGTATTGAAGCCACATACGGGTAACATAATCAGGCAATCTATTAAAACTGTGAAATTGACTAACAATGAGGCCGAGTATGAGGTCATGATTGCAGGTCTCAAATTGGCTAAAGCCTAGGGGCCGAAGTGGCCGAAGCTAAGTGCGACTCCCTTCTTGTGGTAAATCAAGTCAATGGGACATTTGAAGTGAAAGAGGAACAAATGCGAAGATACTTGGATAAATTACAGGTAATGTTGCATCGATTCAAGGAATGGACCCTACAACACGTATCCCGAAATCAAAATAGCAAATTTTATGCTCTGGCTAACTTGGTGTCATCGATTGATGACAATGAATTCAGCTCAGGAACAGTCGTACAGCTCATAAAATCAATAGTGGAAGAAAGCCATGTCGTAATAAACTCAACAAGTTTAACTTGGAACTGGAGAAACAAGTATATAGATTACCTAAAGACTGGGAACCTGCCCACGAATCCTAAAAAATCGAGTGCTCTGCACACAAGGTGGCCAGGTTTATCCTATCGGAAGATATACTGTTCAGAAGAACGTCCGATGGCCCACTTGCCATATGCTTGGGACCGGGAAACACTGAATATGTTTTGAGGGAAGTTCATGAAGGTTCCTACGGAAACCATTTGGGGGCAGAATCTTTGGTTCGTAAGATAATTAGAGTTGGCTATTACTGGATCGACATGAAGAAAGATGCGAAGGACTTTGTACGGATTGCGACGGTTGTCAGAGACATGCACCAATGATCCATCAATCGGGGGATTTACTACTCCTGTCGCCTTGCGGTTCATGAAATGGGGAATAGACACTGTCGGTCCCTTTCCGCGGGCACCCCATAAGGCTCAATTTAAACTATTTATGACTAAATAGTTCTCTAAGTGGGTCGAAGCTCAAGCATTCAAGAAAGTCCGAAAAAAAGAAGTCTTTGACTTCATTTGGGACCACATAATATGCTGGTTTGGTATACTGACCGAGATAGTGTATGTGATAACGGGAAGCAGTTCATCGGAAGCAAGGTAAGAAAATTTTTTGAGGACCATAAGATCAAAAAGATCTTGCCAACACCCTATCACCCTAGTGGGAACGGACAAGCGGAGTCTACGAACAAGATCATACTTCAAAACCTTAAGAAAAGGTTGGCCGATGCAAAAGGGAAATGGAAGGAAATTCTACCCGAAGTGGCCATACCGTACGAACTTAAAATCTAGTACCACGGCCACTCCGTTTTTGTTGGCCTACGGTGCAGAAGCACTAATACTGGTTGAGATGGGAGAACCGAGCCTCAGGTTCCGATATGCAACCGAAGAATCAAATGGTGAGTCCATGAGCACAAGCCTGGAACTATTAAATGAGAGGTTTGAGGCCGCCCTAGCCCTATTGGCCGCCCAGAAACAGCGGATAGAAAGATATTATAACCGAAGAGCCAGCCTCTAACACTTCAATATCGGGGATTTGGTGTTAAGAAAAGTAACATTGAACACCCGGAACCGAATTAGGAAGGTCCATATCGAGTCATTGGGATTACCGATAAAGGTTCATATAAAGTCAAAGTAGGAAACGGTGCACAGCTACCGAACAACTAGAACGTGACCCACTTAAAATGGTACTACTACTAAGGTATGATCTCATTCACTTTTTTTTTAATATTACGAATTGGACTAACACTTGCAGGCAAAAACCAAAGGTAAATATGGTTGTTAGGTCTGAAAGCACGCGTTGCACTCTTTTTCCCTCGAACCGATTTTGTCCCTAATGGCTTTTCCGGCAAGGTTTTTAACGAGACAAGTAAATCGTGCTAACTTAGACTTGAAGACCATTTTTAAATCGGAGTCAATGGTCGCATCAATAGTATCCGAGCCCTCTCGATATCGACCTCGAATGCTGGGGGCCATCACCCTCAGGTCAAGATTTTTAGCAAGGAAGGAAACTCTATGCTTGAACAGTCTAGGCTCGATGGTTAGGAGTTATTGTAAGGGACAAACGGTCAATTGAATCATGCCCGTGTAGGCCACCTCAACCATAATACGAGCTTTTACATGCTTACAATCTTGTACGTTATGCACATAAATGAAAGAAAGTTTCTACCTTGTTAATACACATTTTTTTCTTCTTAAAAGTATCGAGCCTAAGGGCTGTTCCTACTCGGGGATAATCGAGCCCAAGGTCCACCCCTATCATGAGCCCAAAGGGCTACTCCCACTAGGGGACTGTCGTCCGGGACAAGTTCGGGCAGCTCGCGTAATCGAAACCCCAAGGCACAAAACCTATTAGACATTGCCTAAACCTAAAAGGCTATGGCCACCCTAAAAAAAGTTCGAAGGCGTTCGAAGCCCATAATCAAAACATAAGGCCTTCAACAAAATTCTAAACTTGTTCAAAGGTTACCCTCGGCAAAGGCATAGCCTAAAAACATTTAAGCAAGCATCTTGGGAAATTTTTGACCACTCCAAATTTTCACAAGTTTCAAGCAAAGATTGCATTGAGGACAGGTTTTGTTCGGACCCCCGCAAAATGACTTATTACTACGTTCAATTATGTGCTAAGGCATTAGAAATATTTGCAACTATAAATAGATGCTAAGATAATCGACTTGAAATTGCAAAAAAGGAAAAATTTTATATATTCTCGAATATCTTTACAAAGGCCCAACAAAAATGGCCTCAACAAAATATATGTATAGGATACAAAAACAAAAAATATCCTAAGGCATCTACGCCTGATCTTCACCAGAACCCGCCTCGTAACCAAAACTGTCGGGGCCTTCGGATTCTTTGCCTTCGGAGCCCTCTTCACCTCGGGCTTTAGCTTGCTTCTTGGCCTCGACCTCAAGTATTTTTGTCTCCTCGATCTCGACAGACAGGTCGAAGCCTCAGGCATGTATCTCTCCGAGGGTCTCCATTCGAGATAGCCACCTCACGTACTCAGCAGTAGTCTTCAGGTGAACCTCGGCTGCTTCAACACCGGCCTTGTATTGGGCTACCATCTCGTCTGCATCAGCCAAGGTTACTTCCAACTTGGACCTCGTTATTTCGAGCTCCTTGCCAAAGGCATCCCGTTCAGCGATGGCCGAGCCCAGTTATGCTTGGAGGGCCTCATCTGCTGAGCCCGTGAATCGACCTTCTCTTTCGCCACTCGAAGCTGAACTACCACTGAATATAGGTTGGCTTGGGTGGTCTCCTTCTCCGAGGCCAGCAGGTCCATCTTTCTTTTCCTCCCATTGGCCATTACTTGGATCTTATCCATCTCCTTGCGGAGTTGGTCAATCTGATCGATCTTCTACTGGACCTGCGAACCGGACCATCGTTTCTAACTTCAAAAACCTTTACCTTTTCCACCAAGTCGGCGTGCTCCTGCCTTAAGGTTGATTCTTCCTTCTGAGCTGCATCCAGCTCGGCCTAGAGGTTCTTGGCAACCCCCGCGTGCTGCTCGCTAAGAAGCTTGTACATGTCCCTTTTTTTGGCAAGCTCCTTGCTCTCGAGCTCGAATTGATTGACCTCAACTAGGTACTGAAGGAAACTCTCATGGTGGAGCACCGAGGCCTGCAAAAGGGTAAACAATGTGAGAAACATCAAATACAGATAACAATAGATAGATGGAAGGAAACTATGCCTTACCCAGTTCAATGCCTGTTGCGCCTTATTAAAAAGGCATGGCGCTTTCACCTCATTCATTTTTTCTTGGTCCTCCTTGGTCACCAGGCATCGGAGGTAGCTAGCTACCCTCACAAGAGCGGAAAAAACTTGGGCATCTTCCAGGACTGTCAATATTATCGATCTCTTGCGATCCGGGTCTACACACGAAGCGAGGAACTGATTGATCAATTTCAGGCTCGAGCTCGGCTTGCCAGCTTCCGAGGAAATGTATTTCTTTCGAACTTCCAGGTCGCCCAGCCCAGAGAAGTCTTCCAGAGTGAAGGGGATCTTCCGCACCATGACCCCCCTCGTTGGACTTCTCATTTCTCGCTTGGGCCTCCTTGAGCATAGACACAATGTAGGAGGGCGTCACCGAGATCTCAATTACACCGGGCGCTTCCTTTGAAGAAGAAACGGCATAATGGGAAGTTTCATCCCAGGTATCCACGTCGGTCTTTTGGGTTTGAGGGGGGTCGATCTCACGAGTCTCCCTCTTGAATGGATCTGAGTCCCCGGGATAGGTCGTCCCATGGATTAAAAAAATAGATTCATCCTCCGGCTCATCCCTAAGACAAAGGAGGGAGTCGGAGTCTGACACTAGGGAACTGGAGCCTTGCCTGGGCTTGCGGAGCACCCATTTCTTTGGTTTCTTCCCTTCGAAGCCAAGGGAACCCGAGGTTTTCTCTTCCTCTTCTTTTTTCCCTCTGTGGCAGCAATAGAGGAATCAAAGGATGGGGTCACATCCTCATCCCCTTCCGAACACCTAAGTTCAGTGGTCTTAGGCTAACTTGCAATAACAAAAGGGGAAGAGGAGTTAGTATAATAAAAGGTAGAAACATAGTATTGGCTACTCAGAAAGAGGCCTCACCATAAGAACGGGCCTCCCATCGGCCCTTCGAGAGTCCACACCATGTGCGCTCGAAGTACGACATATGAGTACAGATTCCCTCGATCCACTCCTTTAACTGGGGAACCGCATTTGAAACCCAAGCGACAGTTGCACAACCACAAGCATGAATTAGAAGATAGAAATTGAAGAAAAGGAATTTTGATGTTTAAAGAGAGAATTGCACTTACGAGACGCATTTCACTTCTCAAGGAATGGAATGTATTCTGGGGGATCAAATCATCTGTTTTCACTCGGACAAAGTGTCCCAGCCAGCCCTAGTCTCGGTCTTAGTCGATACTTGAAAAGGGGGCCTTGCTGGCCTGGCGAGTAAGCTTGATCAGTGTCCCTTGGAACATTGGGGGATTATATAATCAGAGCAGGTGGTCGATCGTGAACCGACGAGATTCGGTCTTGTTCACGAAGTAGCAAAGGAGGGTCACGATCCTCCACAACGATGGATGGATTTGCCCGAGGCATACCTCGTACCTCTTGAAAACGTCTAGAACTATCGGGTCTATCGGGCCCAATGTGAAGGGATAAGCGTAAACACTTAAGTACCCCTCTACGTGGGTAGTAACGACGTCCTCGAGCGCCGGGACTACTACGTTCTAGCCTTCCCAATTGCAGTCCTTACGAAATATGGGAAGAACATCTTCAGTCACAGAACATATGTACCGCGAGACTCCTTCACATCGGCCCTGTTTGCGCGAAGGCTTCTCGATTTTAAAGTCATCTTCAATTGAGTAGCCTCGGGAAATAAACGCTGTCAAGGGAGGCTCGGCAGCCGGTTCATTAGCAACCACAAAGGGGAAGTCGTTTCAAGGGAAACCACCTCACTGTCAACCGCTTCAGTACCAGCATTTGGTTGAGAAGATGAAGAGGCAACTTGTTGAGGAACGATTTTCGATGTTTTGGCCATTATCATATGGGGAGTGGTTGAAATTTTGAGGAAAGAATGCAAAGTTTTGGAAAACGGGTTTTGAAGATGAAAAACAGAGTAGTGATTTGAAGAAAATTTGGGCAAAAATTTTGGAGATTACTATAAAAATTGAAGAACAAGGATGAAGATATGAAGGTTTGAAGAAGGTTTGATGATGGCTGGAAAGCTCGAAGGTAGTAATTTAGCCGAAAAGTAGAAAAACAACAAAAGGAGGAAGCTTTTATAAGAAAACAGTCGACGCTTCACATTCGGGGTTAACCTGCCGGTGAGCGACACGTGTCCAAAGTTAGAACGGCGCGACTGATGGGACGTTTTGGCTCCCTCGTCGTAATGTACGAAGGAAGGAACCGGAGTCACCTGTCGTTTCCCATTATTTCGGCAAGCCTACTCTTTGAGAAACAAGGTGACTATCTATATTTCGGGTAAAACCGAGCCCGCTGAACACGCGATTTCCTGGTGAGGCAAACGGAGTAGGAACATGATCGTAAGGAATCGGAGTCAGAGCAAGGAGCCCCTCGAATGGGTGCTTGGGCAAAACACCTACCCTCGGGGTATCGGGACCAAGTCCTCCGGGTCCCATTCGAGGATCAAGACTTTGGAGAGTATTACCAAACAGCTGCGCATCACTAACAAAGGGTCGTGATGTCCGTGCCCAACCGGATATCACGGCGTGAATCTCGGCTCGTATTGGCAGAGAAAACAGAAGATTTTTACCTTTCTTAGAATTGTACCTAGGGCAAAACTCCCCTACTATATAAAAGGGGAAGCTTATTATTCATGACACACATTGTAACACGCATACCAAGACAATTTATTTCAATTCTCTTTGTTGTTCAAAGTTCTTATTTTTGTTCTTAAGTTCTTCATAAGTTCAAGCTTGGAGTCGAGGGCAGGTTCCTCATCGAGCCATCAACCGAGCTCGGAATCACTCTTATTATTGGTTTGGTCATTTATTACGTCTTTCATTTGCTTAATCTAACGTCATTAATCACTCGTATTGAATTAACCCACGTATCTTTAAAATCACATATAAATTCAATTGTTGTCCGTTTTTTAGGGTAAACACAAATACATCTCTATCTTACATTTCAGTTGAGATATCGAACTCTCATGATTCATCACGATCACCCTTTACTGAGTGCACTTGAACTGACAAGGAAATGTGGAAAGCTTGATCTTTGAAGAACTAGATAATTAGTTTGACACTTACTCCGCTGAATTGGTTAGTGTAACGCTATTGAGGAGGAGAAAATCATGTCGATGCTTGAACAGTTCGAAGCAACCAAGCAGCAATATTATACTTTCCGAACCAAATAGATATTGACAACCCCGTGAAAAGATGATAAGATTAACATTTTTATTCACAAGATAAAAGGATTCAAGTTCTAGCATATAAAGTTCAAGTGTCTTTTCCTAAATCATGGTGATCATAACAAATATCAGAACACAAAATGCAACACCAACGTCTCTCCCAGCAGCAAACCATCTCTTGTTGCTAAATTTGATACTTGAACTTGACTGGACATCTGCAAAGACCAAATTGTCAAAAGCTGTTAAGAACTGGATTAGTGTTGAAATAACAGCCTATGCTGTAAACCCTAGTTATAGAAAATTGTATACTATACCGCCTATGTTTGTATTGTTTCCCGTTTTGGAGTGGCTGGCGAAGTCGATAAAAACCTGAGCGTCCGGGGAATTAGGAGCAAGTTTTAGAAGTGCTATCACAGAACAAATGAAGTAGAATTAGCTTCAAATATTAGTAAAGTCAATTAGTGAACCTCAGTTTTAGGATGAAATAATTTGTCTGCAGGAGTACGTAACATCCTAGGTAAATCTCACATAATACGGGAGAGAAGCTAAGCATACAAAGACACAAGCTTTGGACATATTTTAAAGTTATGCGATCCTAGCTCAAAACGGACAAAATATTATATTATTATGTACCAGGGCATTCTGAAACATTAGTTGGAGCACCGCAGATGTACGGCAGACCGAGTGCTAAGGTGGCATTGATTTTGAAGCCAATATCTGGCTCATTTCTGTCTTTGACAATAAGGCAAAGACAGTATTTGGTTTTGTGTAGATCTTTTCTGAGCTGGGCACAGCAAGCTGGGGTGGGAAGTTGAGCATCTCCACCAACATAAGACAAGCAAGATGATAGGTGAAGCAGTTGGTTTTGGCACTCATTTCTATCCTCTGCAAAATCAGAGCTTGCAAAACCAATCATCAACAACATAATTAGTAAAAAGTTTGATATTGTAACACTGGGGAATGCCATGAGTAGACGTTAAAGTATTTAATTCTGTCCTTTTTCTATTTTGTGTTCTTTTCGTGGATGGGTTTTTGCCCTGAGAGGGAGAAGTTTTTATATAAAATACCTAGAGCTCCCTAATTTTCCAGAAAATTAGGTAAGATTCAAGAGATGGGGGTGGATCGGATGTCAAAAGCCAAATTAAGCAAGTCAGTGCGTGGAGCAAGATTTTGAACTGATTGGCAATACTTAGCTTAAAATAAGGTTTCTTGTGAGTAGCTATTCCAAGTTTTACAATTAAAAGATTCTGAGATATTGACATTCGTATACACTTCATCAAGTTCTCAAGCTTTTTACTATCAATTACGTTCTTTTACTTCTACTTCTTTCTTTTATTTTTTCTCTTCTTGTTTCCTTTCTTTTTCATGAATTACACTCTGGAAATGGATTTGGGAAGCAATCAAAATTGACATCAAACAACACCGTGTGTTGCAGATATTTAGGTAATTCAACTTTCAAGTTGAGAAATATGAACTTTTTAATTAATTATTTTTTGGGGGGGGGGTTA
>MCJB01021676.1:5047-19603 GCA_002018475.1 Nicotiana obtusifolia | reverse complement strand
TTGGGGGGGCGAGGGTGGGGAAGATCCTTCTAGGAGTTGTAATCGGTAGTTTTCCTAATAGGTAATATAATTATGTATATACGTACTTTGCTACTACGTCCGTGAGTTCATTTCTGGATGCCTGAGAATAAAGTTTATCACGTGAAACCCGCATTTTATTATTCACCTATGCCAAGTCACCATTTGAAAAGGAAAATAACTGAAAAGATCTTATGAATTTTATCTTCCGATCTCCCATGCAAGTTTTATTGTATCCTGTGAAGAAGACCACGCCAGTAAAACATAAAATTGATATCCGCCTCGGATTAGATTTAATGATCTAGTATTGTTCAACCATTGTGTAAGGCCAAACTAAGATTACTTTATGACGTTAATTCCAGCAAAATTGTATAAAAGTGTACAACAAAATAGTATTAGATGTAATCAGCCATTTCTCCTGGCAGGTATAGCAATATACCCATCTTTATGCCAATTTCCTGAAACGCCCATGCCCTATTATCTTTATAACGTTGGAGTATATATTTATACATGACTCAGGATTTTCAGCCAGTTATACAAATCGAAGAGTCCCTGAGACCAGAATTTCCGACCTTCAAGGTTACACGAGCAAAAGTCAATCATTTTGTAGCTGAATAACATAGGAAATAGGGCTAGGTAAGTTAAATCCACAAAACTGAACTACATTTCCTCCTCTACCCCTAAGCTTTTCTACTCGGACTCTGTATCTCTTTTCCCATTGTGCCTTTAGTCTAAAAGAACATATAGTGACACGAACCGGATGGCTCTTTGAAAATTTAAAGAAAAGACATTGATTAAAAACTATCATAATTTTCTATGTGATGATAAGGTGGGCATGATACAAAGAAGCTGAGCAGCTACCCCACCACGGGATACCAACGTCTTTAGTTACCATTCTTACAATTGACATATATTTCTCCTTTTTGACTGTTTGTTCTTCTATTTTTCAATTCATCCTCCAGCAAGACCTGTACCAAATGAATATAAGTTATCATTCCCCTATATTTCTGGTAACAAGTAAACATCAAAGGGCAAAATGCTTAGTCGACAACAGAAAAGGGCTAGGTTAAACAAGCAATATGTATTTGAAACCAAAATTAACAGAAATATTGCATACCAATTGTCAGCGTCTAGTTCTAGGCTTGCAGCGAAACTCAGCTAAGAGTGCTATATGATCAGAGGACCACTCTGGAGAAGGAAGTGCTGTATCTTTTCTCAAGCTTTCCTCATCCAAGAGCTCCAGCAACGATTCAACAGTTAGAGAGTCCGCTGAAAGCACATAACAAACCACCACACATATCAGACTAAACATAAAAATCTATAGATAGGTACATAAATTTATATTGTCAAATAAAATTATGACGCATGCAGAAAACATACAAGGGAATAAAGACAAAAATATAACACGTCTTAAACAGAATCATGCAACAATACCAGAATAGAATATATAATCACGAGTCCCAATAAAATCTCTAGTGCAGTTTGTAAACAAGGGTTCATTGGTACTAGGATCCATCCTCCTCCGTTGCTGCTCTAGTCCAAGAACCACAGGCATTCGAGCGAAGGATGAGTAAGCACTGACCTGTACAGAAACATACCAATATAAACAAAATGTGAGTTGTATGGTCAAGGAGCTTATTTAGTCTTCTCACCAAGGGAGTCTAATACAAAAAATACATATTTTTTCCAGTCTGCTCTCTGGAAGAGTAGGGAACATGGGGAAGCAAAAATATCTAGTTTGAAAGATAAGAGAGAAAATGGGAGCTTTCTAAAGTTACTGAAGTGATACCAATGGCAGTTGATGCATCAACTTTGTGGCTGGACGCAAAATGCCAAGAGGGTCCATTGCTAAATCTGGATGCATTGGATCAACTTTCCCCATTGCCAGAAGTGCATGAGGAGCACTGCATCGCCAAGAGCTTTTATCAGTAATGTTACTATTCCAGCCTGCTTTCGTATAAAATGAGGAAGGAATGGAGGTACAACTCTTAACAATGTCGATAAGGGACATGGAATTTGAAATCAAGAAAAAAACGGACCTTCCGGGGACTGAATTAAAATCACCACAGACTAGCATTGGAATGTCAGCACTAGCAGCAATTTTCTCTAGTCCTTTTAAAAGTGTGTGAACCTGAAATACAATAAACTGCGAATTACGTTTTTTACCCAGAAAAGACAGAGTGAACAATTCTATATCTTATCCATAGTAGTAACCTGCCAAAGTTTAACATCCTTTAACTCTTGATGAACATTTACATGTGTGTTAGCCTGCAATCAGAAATGAAGGAACATTTTCAGTACATGCGTGAACAGAAGAATATTACCACCTACATTTAAGTGGGCCCCAGAATAAGAGAATTTAAAAGATAAAATTTTGGCTGCTCCAACTTTCAAAATAACATGCAAGAGATTTCTGTAATAAGCACCAAGCAAAAACTTGTAATGAAGATAATTTTTCTCCAGATCAATTGCAAGTTTACCACAGCATGGTAACTCCAATAAAAGAAATAATTTTCAAGGAAACTGACTTCCTTCGAGGAACAAAGATACAATGATGCCCTATAACTTTTTTTTAATAATCGTGTTGTCTGGGCCAGCTTGCGCGCACCTCGACTAATTCCAAAGGATACGTGTCAACTCCCGGGGTAACTTTGTCCACCAAGACGTGGATAAATGGGAAGAAAGCACCTAATGTGTTTGCCTCCGTTGGATTTGAACCTGAAACCTCATGGTTCTCATTCACTTCATTGGCCACTAAGCTACACTCTTGGGTGCACACAATGCCCTATTATTTTCTCCGGGCATCTGCGTAAATTACCAATATGAAAGCCGAAATACAGTCATTTCCATGGTACTTAGTCAATGATATCACAATCACAGCCAACATCCATGCATCATGTATAGGGTAAAAATGGCAACATGAGTAACAAACGCAGTTGGTACAACACGGCACTTTAACATAGAGAGCAGCCAGAGTATGATATGGGTTTGTCCCGCTGTCATTGCAACATGGTCCATGCACACCAGGACTGTTTCATGAAATACTAATGGAACTGTTTGCAAAAATGCTCAGAAGCCAAAACTGCCTATTGGCAGGGAAGAGATTTGACATTTAATAGCATCTTGCCATCAGTTACTAAAATCGGATCTGATATCACTCCCACACAACACCCCAGCTGCAAAAAAAATGGAAAATGGAAAATGGAAAAATATGTGTGTAAGAAGAGAGGAGAATTTCATTTTCTACCATGTTCTGAAACAGAGGGAGGAGTAAACTTCTAAGCAAGCTATGGGCAGGAGCTAGCAGGTCTTTCTTAGGTTGCTCCTAAATTAGCAGTTTTTGTTGAAGATTATTCTTTCTTTTCATTGTTTGAAGATCATTCTTTCTTAACTTGCATATTTCCAAAGCTGTTATACTTCTCCAGTTTCCTTGATGCTAACGTCATAAAAAAATTAAGAATAAACAAGCTAGCAAGGTAGAGATCAATTAATTAAATTTTGTTAAAGAGTTAATGAGGAAGAACATATACTGGGAAAGAAAACGTAACTAAAGAATAATTGGGACAAGTAAAGAGTGTGTAATAAACACCAATTCGCACAAAAAAATCCTGTTAAACATTGATATTTTCTTGCTAGAGTGATGATATTCCCTCTTTTCCCGATAACATAAATTGTTTGAAGATGATTCTTTCTTAACTTGCATATTTCCAAAATTGTTGTACTTCTCCAGTTTCCTTGAGGCTAACATCATACACAAATTAAGAATAAACAAGCTACCAAGGTAGAGACCTATTAACTAAATTTTGTTAAAGAGCTAATGAGGAAGAACATATATTGGGAATGAAAATGTAGAAAGAATAATTGGGACAAGTAACGAGTGTAATAAACACCAATTCGCACAAAAAATTCCTGTTAAACAATCTTATTTTCTTGTTAGAGTGATTATACTACATATGGAAAGAAAACTGTTCCAGGCATCACAACTGAGTCACAGAGCTGTCTTACTATCCCCTCAATGATTAGTCTAGATATTGTGTTTCAACTACACTTCATTTCAAAGATCAATATTCTTCTTTAATTTCAGAAACCGGGATTCTTTCAAATAGGACAAACTGATATCACTTTGGAAACCTTAAAAGCATTATGAACATGTACTCCAGAGGACACAAATCTACAATAGTTGAAGAATGGACCTCAACTCTGTCAGCCAAGACCTATAATGAATATGCCTATCAGCCAAAAACCTAAAATGACACCGAAGGCAGCAACAGGACATGCCATAATGCAAAATGGTGCTTCAGTCGAAAAGAAAACATGAGATGTTCAGCACATCATAAAAATTAAAATGTGAAACCCTCTGCAGACCATAATCATTTAAAGTGCAACCTTCTGTAGATCATAAAAATTCTTTAACATAAAAACCTACACCAAGGCAAATACAAGCACTAGGAAAACTACCTTCATTTATAGGACTTTTACCCATTACAGACCCTATCCATAATATTTCCAGGCCAGAGGCAAAAATCTCCAATTTAGAAATCGATTTTGATAATTTTATTAGTCTTTAATGGAAGTTCCGCGTCCGTAACTAGCTACTGATTCATCAGTGCAGTTTCTTTAAGCTAATACAAATGACACAGTAAGAAGCTCATGACAGTAAGATAATTGAACAATACAACAAAAATGATACAGATGATAGAAGTCAATTTACAGAAATGTCAAAAGCACGGCAACTTGAAATAAAAGACAAACTGTCGTCACGCGACAGTGTAACAGGCTGTGAGTTTATTCCATAGATAACAGCACAGAACAGAACACAGAATTTTAACACTAAAGTGAAAAGCGAAAGGAGCACCAGTTCCTTACCACACAAACAAGTTGGCGCTTCCCAGGGTTGTCAATCCCCTGGTTATTGAACTTTGCTTCCAGAACCACAATAAGTGCAACGTTATCCTGCCAAGCACACACTAGTGAGATATAAGCCCAGTTCTGAAATGAAATTCTTCATAAAACAATAAGGAACCAATTGACAAATTCGGCAAGATACCTTAACCAAACGACTTAGTGCGGTCTTCTTTTGGGCACTAGGAACTAAGGCTTCAGTCAAAGATTGAGCAGCTTTATTGAACTCAACCTGCAACAAGAGTATAAGAAGATTTCTTGTTACAATATTAATTCATGAATCATCTTATAAGAACTAAAGCCCATCACAGGAACACAGCTGCCGTACCTCATATTTTTTAACATGTGCAAATCTATCTCGGCGGAAAAATGTGGCACAACCATCAATGGTATTGATATTTCCACCAAACACCTGCATATAGAAAGAGAGTGTCATTTAAAAATCAAAAACTGTCAGATACAAACACATACTAAGCACCACGAACCTCAGCTGTTTTCCTTTTGAACAGAGCTTGATAACCATGTTTGTCCAGCTCAGGAGCGAAGAATTCCTCAAAGTGATCATTCTGAACCTGAAAATGGAAACATACAGCATTCAGATACAGGTATTTATAAGTCCAAAGGTAGTTCACAACACTCAATTAACATGACAATTATATTGGAAGACATATCTAGATGTGAAAAAAAAATCCTTTAAGAAGAAACTGATTAAGCATGCATCAAATTCAAGAAGAAAATATATTTATTTGACCTAAATAAGAGCATATTTCGAGAAAAAGGAAATTCAGTAACGCAGTTTTAATGAAGTGCTGGGGCCAGTGTAACCCTTTCAGGAATTGCAAAGAAGCTATTATACACTCTTAAAAGGTTTATCTCCTCTAAAACACTATATAGCAGCACGAAGCTACCCTCCAGAGGAACATGAAAAGTTTCTCACACCTCCTGGTCTATCATAGCCAAAGCTATCCAGAGGTACAAGATCCAAGTAGTCAATCAAGTAATTACATATTATAATTTATCTGATGTTATAGCTACCTCTTGAAGGCAAACAATGTCAGCACGATAGCCAACTATTTCACGCAATAGATTTTGTCTCCGATAAGTCCAAGTAAGAGCCCAAGAGGGACAATAACTGTACAATTCATTTGTTGCATATGCATCAGACAGAATGTTGTATGAAAGCACAGTAAAATTTCCTGAAGATGATAAACGACTATCTAAGTCCAGATGCACTGGTATATCAACCCCATTAACTGAAATCAAGCAACGTGGAGTAGGAGATGGAGCTGGAATCACTCGAGACGTTAACACGGTACTAGCATGTCCAATGGGTAATTTGGTTTCTGCATCGATGACAGCACATTCAAATTTAAGGACGTGACAAATATCATCTGCAGATGGTGTGTAAGTTTTAGAGCGTCCAACTTCAAACCAAGTTTCACCACCATTTCTTTGAGCTACAGCTGCAGGATATAATGGTGCCGTTCCATTTGTCAAGCTACCACTTGATTGCGAAGAAGTCAAGCTCATATTAACACCAGATCCTGTACTATTGAATCGCCCAAATAATTCTTCCTCCTCATTTCCGTTTTCATTCACAGCACTAGCAGCACGTTCATGCAGAACACGATGATGCTGCCATGCATCTGAGAAACATTTCGGCGAGCAATGATAACTCTTGGCAACGGGGATTTTGGCCTTCACACATCCTAGGCATTGCAATGTAGCTTGCTCAGATGGGTGGACGCTGCAGATGGCAACTTTTTTATCACTTTGTATGCGGTACCTGCAGAAGACGTCATATATCAAACAAGTAAAGGATAAAGAGTTTAATAGATATTGTTTTTCTTGGCAGCAAGGAGAAACGACAGTTCAATGACGTCTTTTTAGTGGAGAGAATTGTCATTTTAAGTCAATGAGCCAAACAGCAGGTGCCAGCAGTCAGCTATTATTTCCATGGTATCAACCTTAAAAGGCTATATGTTTTAGCAAACACCAGGTAGGAATCTAGTAACCACATGAGGTTGATTGCTAAGCTATTCTCAGCGCCCACATGTTTGCTTGTTTAGCTGTTTTGGGATTTTCTTTACGCAAACAACCTACTGGAAAGGAAATTATTCATCTTTCTAAGAGATTTTAAAAGCATACATATCTCCATATTAAATACAGATTACGTAATATAAGACCTCGAGGGATAGAAGTCTCGACGAAGACACTACTGGGTTGATACATTAAGAAGTCAACACTGAAAAGTATAAGTGACAACATATATTTGTAAACGACATCTGATTTTGCATTGAATATTTTCCAAAGTGAGTCATTTGTCCCCATTTTTCTTTTATGTATCCGCTTCTGCAGCGCCAACGTCTGCTAGGGTTGTAAGCGTAAACACTGTAATGTTGTCAAAGGCGCACTAAAAGCGTGCTTAAGCCTGAAGCGAGGCTCAAGACATGTTGAGCACTTCCCCTCGCTTAGCGGACACTTCCGTGTCGTCATCAGGGTTCTAAGGTATACTTCCTTGCCAATGAGCATAATCCCGAAAAGGCAAGACAAAACAATTGATTTTTCACTTCCTTATAATTTTTTTTAATTTCTTTGTCCATATATTTATTATTTATGCTTATTATTATTAGTCACGGACTACACATACGTATCTCTACTTTTTCTCCCTCGCGCCTTTTTTCATTAAAACCCGTGCTTTATTTGTGCTTAACGCCCCAACGGACTTTAGAGCTTTTTGCGCTTTGCGCCTTTGATAACACTCTAGACGCACTTAAGTAAAGAAAGGCACATTAAAAAATAAAATATATATCACATATATGTAACATAGAAGAAAATAATATAAATACAAAAAATAGTAACATAGACAAAAGAATTAGAAAAATTGCAATTAAGTGAAATATATGGAAAAAAAACTCCATTTCAGTTCAAAACATTTAAAAGTCTGATTCAGATGCAAACAATGAATTTAAATTTTTAATTAAAATTTTGCAACTTTTCTTATACTAAATCCTATTTTCCTATTCCTAATTGTTAACATATACATCCATAAAATTTCCATAATAATTAACAGTCCATAGTTTTGCCAACTGTATTTATTGTTTAGTTCCACTTTATTCAAGACATAGTTCTCAAGCAACGTGGCCCACATCTTAGTGCCTTTGTGCCTGCATTAAAGCACCGCCTAAGCAAAGTGAAGCACACAGCTTGGCTGCAACTAACTTCAAACTCTAGTGTTCTTCCAGCAAGCCAAAACCGTTCTGTTTATTGTCGTCATACTTGTGTGCATTAATGTAGATTTTACACGTCAACAAAAAGATGGAAACCAACAAGCTGCAAAGCACTAAGCCCACATAAGAAACCTTTTTTAATAAATGCACCTACGGAAATTGCGCAAAAATGGAGATGAAAACTTTCGTTTGTGTCAACGTAAGGAATGAAACAAAATAATTCTCCAAAGTTTAAATAAAGTAAGATGAATGAGCAACATCTCGAACATTCAACAGTTTCGAAACTCCGAGGGCCAAAAACTTTAAAATGGTGCACAGTATTATGTTTTATCTGTTAATATTAAAAGTACTTTTTATTGATATTTTTCTCCAACCACAGAAATTCAATAACTTCTATGTAGTTATGCAATTCCAGTTTCAAGATTTATGGTGCCAATGCATCCTAAACCTTTTGTATCTAATGCTTCCACAAGCAATGCTCAAAGTTTTTTAGACAGCAACATGTCTTCAACGATTATAAACATAAATGACCTGATTTATGACAAGTTTCTCTTAGAGCAAACAAATAAAAATTTTAATAAAAGTTTCTTTCACTAATGAGATATAAGATACAGACGCTATCAAAATCGACAAGTAAAAGCTCTCGTTACTATAATGCCATCGTATTGTGAAAAGTTATGGAAATAGACCGTTCTAATTTCTTTTGATATGATATAGCTGCTAAACGCTCTATAAAGTCGAGCATCACATATTCACTTTGTTTTTTTGAAATATGAAATTGAGAAATCATTATCTTCACTAAACTATGTTTCAATATAACATTCAAACTTGGAAGCACAATCTTTACCCGGCTTAACCACTAAGAACCCCATTGCGCAAGGAACATAAACGTCGTCGTGGAGAGCAGCCTCTATAGCGGCAACAATGAACAGGCTCCTTTTTATTTTCTTAATTGCTTTTAGTGCGGGTATATCATCAACACAACTGACTCTTCTAACCATAGCTTCTTAAAAAGGTTACTTTTTTCTTTTTCTTTTTCTTTTTCTTTTTCCAAAATAATCGAGAACTCTTCGAGGACCAGCTGGAACGTAGTTCTTTTTCTTATTCTTTTTTTGGGTGTGTGATAACAAGAATGTTACATATACGTCTTGCATGTTTAGTTATTTAGATCGTAAAGAACCTATTTGGTAACTTGACACTAGGATTAGACATAGCCAATCCTACTTTCTAGTTTGTTTATTTTAGGTCTAGTTCTATTTAACCTTTGTTGTGCAAAAATAGGATGTAATCAGGATTTCATTTCACCTTATCAGGCAGATTAACTCATCTGACTAGATTATTGTAATAAATGGCAAATATGATATTTAAGTATACAACCTAATATGTATAAAGTACCATAAAAGAGGCTCTTTTGCCTAAGATCAAGTATTCACTCGCTGAATCTGGATTCAGGAATTACACAAGCATGTAATAAAACACATAGAGAAGTTCCACAATTGGAAAAATCAGTAGAGAGAATAAAAATCTACAGTTCCTCTAACGGACATGATACGTTATGTCATCCACACTAGCAACGCATGCAAGTTTGTTGACTAGTGAAACACATGGGATTCTTCCAATCCTATTTCAGTGCATGCACAGTACCATAAAAGGGAAATTCCAGATATATTATCCATCATATTTCATCTAAGAAAAGGATCGCATCATCCAAATTTTTCTCAATTTTTTTTATAATGGTGGTACGGCTAGTTTGCATGCACCTAACAAACAGCTAAAATGAGGATCACGTCATCCAAACAAACGATGTAAAGCGCACTTACGCCCTGAAGCTCAGGTTGTCAGCTTCGTCTCGCTTAACGGTGCTTTAGTGTAAGCATCAACGTGCTAAGGGGTTTGCATTTTCACCGATTGGCTCTTATCTTTAAAAGCAACAGCACTAGGCAATAGATATAGTTGAAAAACTGACACATGAGTTGTTAAGAAAAAATCATGACTGAACTGTTAGTTATTAGCAATAAGAAATTAGAAATTTAATATAAGAAAATTAGCCACAAGCCTCTAAAGCCTACAATTATATCTTCTCATTTAAATCAGAACTTTAAAATGGTATTTGAACTTGATTGACATAATTTCAACTGCATATATATAGCTTGGTTATAGATTTTACATTCTTTTGTGCAGATAATTAGTTTTTGTGTTTATCGTTAAATTTCTTTTTCTGTTGTGTGTCTATTTCTTTTCTTAATTGCGCTTTTCTTCGCCAAAATCCACCCTTTAATTGCGCTTAAAACCCTTTTTTGCTCTTAACTTTCAACTAGTTTGGCTCCTATACTAGATTGTGAAAGTAGTTGCACCTCACACTCTAGAATAATATCTCAGACACCACGATAATATTATGTGGCAATCAAAATTGTATAAGTGAAATCAAGCCTTAACACATTTCCAATAATAATCTGGTAAGGATTTTGAACGATTACTTTAAGGATTGGATTGGGGGAAGGAAGGGCAGAGGTTACAAAACAGCAAAGAAGGTAAAACCAAAAAAAAAAAAAAAAGGAACTGACCACTTATATCTCAAAAAACAGCCGTGAAGAGGAGCAGATTCAGGGATATCATCAGAAAGGAGAGAGGTGGCATCAGTGGGACGGCGCAACAAAACATAAGGCGTAAGTTCACAGCCTACTATTGGAATGTCCGAGGGGAGATGCACCCGCACCACACTCAGCATTCTTCTCCACCTTCTTCACAAACGGTATTTAAATTATTAAACCTCCCTTCTTCTCTTTGTATCAACACTACTGATGCAACTTCTTCTACTACTACTTTTAATAGTAGTGGGCGGACATGCGGCCGATCCGCCATCACCTGACTTCTGCACCAATCGCCAGCCTTCCTTCCCCTCAATATCCCCAACTAAAAGAATAAATAACCAAAAGAATTTACAACAAAAAAATCGAAGAGATCTTCAATGAAAATGAAAATGAGGGGAAACTTTGTAGGGTTACAGAGAAATCGATAAATTAAACAGTGAAAGGGAAAAGAAGAGTTTAGAGAGGGGGTGAAACGGGGGAATCGGTTGATTGGATGTGATTTTAGGGTTTTACAAACAGATGAAAGCAGAGAGAGAGAAGGGGGGGAGAATGGGGGAAGACAATCGTGTCTAAGCTTTCTAAATTCAATAATAATATAGGGGAAGAGTCGAAGAGGTATTTATATTTTTAGTTTTATTTCCACCACTTAAATTTAAATATAATCTACAAAACTCCTATTTCACTTTTGTTCAAGTAATCATAGTACTATTATTAACTGATGATCTATAATAAGATAGAATCAGATTTTTCAACATAGTATCAAATTATTTACCTTTTCTTAAAGAGTTAATACCTAATATCCCCTAACCTATTCATGTTATGCAAGTTTAATACTTAAACTATAGGGTATTGTTGTTGCTAATAACAGTGAACTAGTTGAAATACATAAGCTTTGAACAATAGTAATACCAAAAATAATCTAACAAAAAAATGATAAGTTCAATTGCCAATTACGAATAACTTTTATTAATAATGATAGACTAGTTAAAAAAACATAACTCATATGTGCACAATATTTATTTAAGTACATTTTAATTTTTAATCTTTTCAATTGAATTTATTACTATTGAGTAAATTTATTCTGATTTGCAATAAGGTTTACTATATTGAATAATGCTTTTTGTTTTATTATTATTTTAGGAATATAAATTTCAACTGAATTTATGTTATAAGTGAAAAGTGGTTGGGTTTTGAAGAAAGAAAAAGAAAAAGAAATCAATAAATTTAGATAAGCGAAGACAAAAGAACAAATAAGAAAATTTGCTTTTACGCTTCGATTTTGAGTGTTTTACTTTTTAAATTTTTGGTATTACTGTTATTCTAGAGTTATCTTTTAACTGAGTTTACTGTAACATAACTCATATGTGCACAATATTTATTTTAAGTAAATTTTAATTTTTACTGTTTTAAATTGAATTTATTACTATTGAGTAAATTTATTCTGATTTGCAATTTGGTTTACTGTATTGATTAATTCTTTTTTTTTGTTATTATATTAGGAAAATAGATTTTCAACTGAATTTATATTATAAATGAAAGTCGTTGGGTTTTGAAGAAGAAAAAAGAAATCAACAAATTTAGAAAAGCCAAGAAAAAAGAACAAATAAGAAATTTTGTTTTACGCTTTAATCTTCGGTGGTAAATATTTCTTCATCCTTAGTCAGAGATTTCGGATTCAGAGTCCTGAGTATAGAGTTGCCTTTGTTAGGGAGTGTTTTATCTCCCAATTGCGAGGCTTCCCAATGTAAATTAAAATTTAGTCGGATCACGGTACAAATATCGAATATTAGGTGAGAAAGACAAAAAGTTTCAATTGCAATTTCCTGCTAGATTTATTGTTATTTGATTATTTTATTTTTATTGTTACTATTATTGTAAGGTTATGGGTTTAGTTGCTGTTATTAACAAAATGTCTGAAGAAGAAAAAAATTGAATAACAAAGAAAAGAAAAAAATACTAAGTAAGAGATAAGAACAATTAATTTAAAAATGAATGTAAACATGCCAGATGGGTGATCTTTTGCTTAATCTTTAGCACTCAGACACTACAAAGGGTGAAGCCATTTTCCATGTCACTTGCAGTGCAAGGAACAGCAACACCCATTAATTTAAATATTAAAGTGCAAAACATGGATAGTTTCAGTGGAATTTTTAGACATTAACTCCTTTTAATTATGCTAGATTTAGTGTATCCGTTTTGAACGTATACCCTATATAAAAAATATAACTTTTTAAAAAAATAACATAAATAATACTCAAATGTATTTCTATTATAAAACAAACATTAACAAAAAATTACAAGTTCCTACAAATAATAAATGTTAATCATATGTTTAGAGGTTTGGATTTAGTGTGGTGGTTCTTTCTTCCGATTTATTTTTATTAATTGCATCATTGTGCAAAAACGTTATGAGAGTAATGCTTGATTAAAAATTAAAGAGGTTGTTCGATTTTACATATGAAACATTGCTAGGTATACGTGCGTTTATGTCTATTATTTTTTTTAAATTTGAATCTTATAAATTATCAACAACTGAAAATGTGTTATCCATAATTTACTTGATTTACGAGCACTGACTTGTATCCTTATTTTATTATGCCTTACTAATCACGTTAGACATTACAACTTGACAAATACTAATTGTTCTTATAATGATATTCTTATTCTACATATGACGTCTTTCTAGAGCACTCCATATTATGCATGATGGATTATATAATATAATCAATTTTATTTTAAGTGAGACAAAGAATATACACCTCTTATTAAACATAACTTTATTATCTTATATATGTGTAAAGTGATTACTAAGATTGTACATATTATATTGACTAATTAGATGAATATTCAGAAAAATAGTTTATTCTGCTTATAAGCTTATTCAAGAAAAAAATTATTCATTTTTGCTTGGTTTATTGGGTATGTATTGTGATTGATTGGATTAAAAGTAATGACATATAAGGCTAAACTTAAAATATAAAAATTAATAATAGACAGCTAAGATAAGAAGAAATCTCAGGTACATGGAAAAGATGAGAACAGATAAGCCATAAAATATAGAGTAATGCATTAATGAGTCGTCTTGACATAACAAAATAATATTCTTGGAACCCCAAAAAGAAAATATAAGAAACAACTTACGATTTATTTTTTGAAAATAAAAGTCACATACACACAAAAAAGTGAACATCAATTAAATGGAAAGTCAATAGTATTTGGTTCAAAGTTCATATAATTAGGTTGTCGAATTTTGGTAAAATCTTATTTGCTTTTGAAATCTAAATTTTAGACCTTTTTACATTGTTTAAATTAGGAAGAACTTAATAATCAAAATTTTAGTATATTTCAAAGTCCTAAAAATTAGAAAAAATAATTAAATGATAATTCTGTCCAATGTAAATTATGATTTTGAATGATAAAAGGCTAACGACATTTTACTAAAGAATTTCGTATTTTTAATATAATATAGATAGATAGATAGTTATAGATATAGATTCTTAATGCTCTAATTAGTGCATGGTGTTTGCCCCAAAAATTGGAAACAAATCAATTGAATTTTGAACGTGGGAAATGATAGGTAAGTGACAAATTCGATTGAAAACAAGTATATGATAAGAGATCAAAGATATTACAATTGTGAATCTAGATAGTCAATATATTGCCTTTTGTTTCTTTGCCTTTGGTTCCCAGAGAAAAAACCTCCCCTACCCAATGCATCACTACACATATATATAGGAAAAAATCTACCCCCCCCCTCCCTTTCCCTGGTTGCCCACGTGGTGTCCCTTTCAATCATGATAGTGTCCTTGTGTAGT
>MCJB01021665.1:42196-77932 GCA_002018475.1 Nicotiana obtusifolia | reverse complement strand
CACCATCATATCCATTGCCAGCACCAACTACAATATTATTTTTTAAAAATAGTTTATTAGTATAGGTTCATATTACTTAAATTTTATATTTATTTATTTTTAAATAAAGATAAATTTTATATATTTAGTGTTAAAAAAATAAATACTCTTAATTATTTAGCATTAAAATTTTTATATATATCTTTATATTAAGATATATATTAAAAATCAGACTTGTTAATTTTAATAAAAACAAATAAAGCTTGAATATAGCATAAAATCTTACCAATTAGTCATGACTTTACTATGATTGAAAACTTGAAATCATGACAATCCGGTATAGTTTGTGAGTTACCCTACATGATAGTTTTGGTAGAATATAGCATAAAATCATACCTTTTGTCATGACTTTACTATGAGCAAGAACTTGATCGTTCATTATCGCTACTGGGTGCATATTCTGGTCCAGAGGCCATTTGCTAAAGATATTACAAAAATGGCTATTATTTTAAGAACCAGACCCTTATAGAATCATTAATGCAAATCACCTTGATATCCTGTAAAGGGGAAAAGATGAATGGGGTTTTGGTGGGCCAAGTGGGCGTGATTAAGGGCTTGATGCTGGCGTCTTTAGGTTCTTTTTCGGTGTCGTTCCACGTCGCCATTAGGTAAGTCAACGGTGAACTACCAACTTAATTATTTATTTTATTATTTTTAAAATCATAAATCTTATTAGATAGGGAAATCAATGCATTAAAAATCGTAGATACGTACAATTTAAATAAAATATAAAGTAAAAGTGTGCTAATGATAAGCAAAACAACAACAAAATTCTAGAACATCCCAAAAATTCGGTGTCACAAGTGCATGAGCATCTACTAGGAAGTACAATAATAATACAACATCTGTCTGGAATACAGGATAGACAAGATAATGTAAATAATTATGATGGAGACTCCGTATGATGCGGATCGTAACATGGGATGCAGCTCACCGTGAAGTCCCCGCAATAGCAGCGCCTTCGCGCCCAAAAGACCACCAAAAATATATACCTGCACAATAAGTGCAGAACTGTACCATGAGTACGTAAATCAACGCGTACCCAGTAAGTATCTAGCCTAACTCCGGAGAAGTATTGACGAGGGGTCGACATCAACACTTACTAGTGGTCCAATACACCAAGTACAATAGAAAGTAAACAAATATGAAGCATGGTAATTAAATAGTGAAAACAAATATATGTACATGATACGATCCTCATCTGAATTGTAAACATAAGTCCTCAAATATCGGTTACCTCCTCAAATGGAGTATATAATATGGTCCCCACCAGATAGGTTATCACAACTCAAGTCAGCAAAACTCATGGATACACTGGCTTTTTGTCAAATATTACGCACAATTCTGTCGAGGTGAACGGCCCAATCCCATAAGAGTAATTCATGAAGTTGGCGAGGTGAACGGCCCAATCCCATAGGAGTGTGATACATGATACTGTCGGGCGAACGGCCCGATCCCATAAGAGTGTGTTACATGATACAGCCGAGGCGAACGGTCGATCCCATAAGAGTGTGTTACATGAAACTGCCAAGGTGAATGGCCCGATCCCATAAGAGTGTGTTATTCCTGCCGAGACGAACGGCCCGATCCCATAAGAGTGTTGCGGAGGCGTTCAGCCCGCTCCCATAAGAGTGTTTATAGAAATTCTGAGGCGAATGACCAAATCCCATTAGAATAAGAAGCTTTATCGGGTCCTTGACCCCACTCACGAATATACTCGTGAGTTATGAAATTTAAGGAAGCTTTTCGATGGATACGCACAACGCGGGAGAAATTCATAAGGGAAGCATAATTTGTCGCAGGTAAACCAGTAGCTCGTCGAATATATACAATAGTGAGTCCATTACTCTACGCGAGTATTGTCCCAGGTCATAATACGAAATAAAGTAATTAAACAGGCAAGGATAACTCAAATAGAACAGTTAGAGCATGGCTTGAATCTAAGTCTACCTGGACATAACCAGGAATTCTAGCATACGCACAGACACTCATCACCTTATACGTGCGTAGCTCCTGTAATATGTAGCATGTAATAAATATAATATCTACGGGGTAATTTCCCTCTCACAAGGTTAGATAGGAGACTTATCTCAATTTGAAATCTGATAACTGGCTCCAACGCTTTTCTAACACCTCAAACCGATGTCAAACGATCCGAAACTAATCAAACAACATGCAAACCAATCAAAATATATGCCAATACTCATAGTTTAACAATTAGAAACAAATTCTCAACTCCTCAAGAAAAGTCAACAAAGTCAACCCCTGGACCCACGCATTCGAATTCCGAAAATTATCGAAAATAATTATTACCCATAACTTATATAGTATATATACTGAAAATCATCCAATCTCGTCCATGAATTGACCCTCAAATCAAGGATTTACCATATCATAACTTTAGGGCTCAAACCCCTATTTCTACAATCCCAACACAGATAAAAATGATAACCAACAAAAATAATCATGGAAAAACATAAAAATAAAAGGTTAGATATTTACCCTCTTGTTGAGACGAGAACAACGCCGCAAAAATCACTCAAACGAAGCTCTAGAACTCGAGATATGCTCAAAATACTAAAATGCTCGATCTGTCCATTTAAAATACTGTCCAGCTGATTTTTGTTCTTCGCCTTCGCGGGACTCCTTCACGTTTGCGAAAAGAAACCTTTCGCATTGACCGGTCAACCTAGAGATCCTTCTTCGCGTTCACGGTTTGCACCAGAAACTAACAATCTTTCCCCATGCGGAAATGAGCATAACTTTCTCATACGACATCTAAATTCGATGATTCTTGTTGCGATGACTCCGTAACTATGATACGGATCTAATGGTTCAATCAAATCACAAATCAAAGGTCATTTTCTCAATATAGTATCAGTTATACCCAAGGAAACAATGCTGAAACATCAAATAAGAGCGCAATACAACCCAAACACATCCGAAACACATCCGAGTTCCTGAGACCCTGTCCAATCACACAAACCCATCCCCAAAATATAACATGAACCTACTCGAGGCCTCAAATCACACCAAACAACATCAAAACCATGAATCACACATCAATTTAAGCCTAATAAACTTATGAACTTTTAAATCATGCTGAACCACACCAAATTAACCCGAAATGACCTCAAATTTTTCATGCAAGTCCCAAATGACACAAAGGACCTATACAAATTCCCGGAACCATAATCCGAATTCGATATCAACAAAGTCAACTCTCGATCAACCCTATCAACCTTCTAAACCTTCAATCTTTGAACTTTTGCTGAAAAGCATTAAATCAACCTACGGACTTTCAAATTCAAATCCAGACATACGCCTAAGTCCAAAATCATCTTCCGGAGTAAGGTAGAGCTCAAAAAGAGGTCGTTTACTCAAAATACAAATCTTGGTCAACTCTTCCAACTTAAAGCTTCCAAATTAAAAATTATTCTTCCAAACCAACTCTGATCTTTCTGAAAATCTACTCCGATTACACGAGCAAGTCATAATACATGAAGTGAAGGTACTCAAGGTCTCAAACCGCTAAACGACATGCTAGAGCTCAAAACGACTGGTCGGGTCGTTACATTCTCCTCCACTTAAACATATGTTCGTCCTCGAACATGCCAAGAACCATTCCGGAGTTGTCCAAAATCATTGTTTGACACCTCGTGCACCTGCTCATGCCACCACAATCCACGTGACCTCATTAGCTCGAGCCATACTGAAGATCCTCCCTATTACCTTGCCTAACAAGCCTTAGAACCAAATTCCAACATTTGGAATTCTCTACGAGACCTGATTCCAACATGTGAACACCGTAACAATCTCAACCCACTGTACCAAATAGGATCCTGCACCCACACTGAGATCACATAATGTACCGCATAATTCGTATGTCCTTGATAACATCCTCCAACTACAATAGATGTAGATTCACGAACTAGATGCCCGTAGTATACCCCATAACACATATAAGCCCAGTCTCAACCTTCATAATACTACAACGAGGAAAGAGATGTGCAGAAACTCATAACCACTCGTCAAATCAATATCTCATGGATCCCACTTGACAAAAACCATTACCTCATTATGAACTGAATAGTGACATCTTCTCTTTAATATACCTTACATAAATCCGATCGTACTGATTTCAAGTCCAATAATATCGTCTCACTCAGTATAAGCTGCTCAGGCAATAAGCCACCTCAAACATTGATTAGATCCCACATGACTCCATCAACGTGCCAACAAGCTACAACTC
This sequence comes from Nicotiana obtusifolia, assembly GCA_002018475.1. Taxonomy (NCBI): domain Eukaryota; kingdom Viridiplantae; phylum Streptophyta; class Magnoliopsida; order Solanales; family Solanaceae; genus Nicotiana; species Nicotiana obtusifolia. The sequence continues at coordinate 73,641 of MCJB01021665.1, read as the reverse complement.
GAATGTGACACATAAGGAAGAATGAACTCTGGCAAAGAACTACCCAGCCCGCGTAACGAATAAAACGATCAACAGATGCTATGAACCTTTCTTAGAGGTGAGAAACAAGACACACAAAAATAGGATAGGGAACTGTACTTAACATCTCAATGTTGCAGCGTTCAACTAGATCCACATATGATACTGTTGCGGGGTGCAACCCGATCCAAACATCATACCTGTGGTGGCGTGCCACCCAATCCACACATAACAATCAATAAGGAGATACCCATCGAGCATAATGCTCCTACCTATAAAATGCCCGAATGCCGACCACAAGCACGTTAAGTACATAAACACAACTTTGGGAGACAAATAGAGCCATGCCCCACAAAATGCCAAGCACGACTAAGGCGCAATAAATGGCCTGCATCTCGAGAGCCATCTTGCTCATATCACATCACAAGCTACACGGGATCACAACACATGTGCGAATAATAAAGTCATCTCACAACCCACATGGCATAATAGAGTATTACATAGGATAGCTGACGATAAGAATAACATCCAACGCCAGAAAACTCCTCCATAGGCAATGCTATGCTAAAAGAACACATCCGACCTGATGTAAGTAATACATTCACATTAGATCTACTAACGGACCTCAAGCCGATTCCGATCATCCCATACTGGGCCAATAACCTTTCAAGGTGTCACGAGCCAACGTAAAATACGGAACAACTCCCACAATCCGCAATCAAAGGAATAGAGCGCCTCTCAGTCATAACCTCTCCCATTGGCGACAATACCAAAATCTCCATACCTGATTTCAATCTCTAACAATCGAATAACTAACACGTCACACTCATACGATCTTTTCGGGGAATATACTCCCACAACCTTCCGCACCGGGTAGCAAAATCTGAACATCAATGGCCATCAACCATGTTACTTCTATAATGCCAATTAAGAATCCACAAACCAATGCACAATGCCTCTTCCATAGATCTCCGTCCTTAGGCTACATTAAGATAATGTCAGCTTACTCTGAACATCTGAATTCTTCCCCTGCTCCTCCAAACTCGTGACGTTCTTATCAAAACCGAACCATAACCTTGATCCTCAACTTCCAATCTCTATGCCGCTCACTGCACCTATCATGCCGCTACGCAAGAGTACAAGAATTTCATCATAACCCCTGAACTACCAGTAGAATAACCACTTCATCGAGCCATAACTAACTGACTCAACTTTTCCAATTTACTCTTGACTTGCCCTTGGAATAATAGTCCTATTCAAGCTCATAACGGACCTCAAACATCACTCATCCCGAGTGACCCAAATCACAAGAGCACGTCGTCCCGACACCCATAAGCCATCTCGTACCCTCCTCGTGCACTCCATAGTATCTTCGACTGATACACCCGTTTTGAGAGACCTCTTGCGAATCCGAAGTTTTTTTTTTCATTTCTCTAACACTACACCGTAGACCCGATGATAACATAGAAATCCCCCAAGTATTCTTCACACTCTGCTACAAAACCCAATCCTCATCCACATAACGAACTTGAAAATCCTTAAGCACCACACCTAAAATCTCAAATCTACTAGAACCATTATTAGAGTCGCCCGCTCTAGTCCAGTCTTGATTATTTAACAAAACCACTAGTGCTTTATTTGCATATGAGCACTCACATGAAGTAATCGGATGAACACTTTCTTTTGTACATCACATCCATCAAATCCCCTGCTCAAATTACCCGTGATGTTTCTTTCCCTTAGTAATAACTAATCCACCAAGGCACTAATAACCCGAAACTGCAAAGGCATATCGTCATAGACGATGGGGTCTCCTACTTAGATTTAAGCCACAATTACATAATTCCATAAGTCACAATGACTCCTCCTCTTCAGTTACCATGATCTCGCACTATTGCTCAACCAAATTTCTCCTAAGTTCATGTTGCACTAATCATAACACATCCCGAATTATCAGCCACAATCGCACACTCGACCTCTTAATAGTCCTACCATCTTCTTCAAGCGATCGAAGCTCACATCGTTGTACATGCATCCCATGTTGGGCAGAAAGTAGAACTCTTCGAGGAACCTCATCAAAACCACGCAACCGCTAACCTGCTCACAAAAGAAAGCCCACCTGTTTAACTTCATATCGACCTCCTCTAACGTCATTGCTATAGTTACATCCATCATGAATTCAACTAAACTCCCTGGGTCCACACCGATCCAGGGTCCGTAAGAATCCTTTCATTCATTAACATCACCCGAATGTCCAACAACGTGTTTGAAACTCGAAGCCATAATGCATCCAAGACAATGATCGAATACTTCATCTTTTCCTACATTCCAATCAAGCCCTTCGCATCACATTCAAAATTCCTAAGCATAGAAACCACCTTAGAGATCATCTCCCTCGAATCATCAATACTGGAAACACCGATTTGATCCTGAATTTGCAACACATAACCATCTCTGATAACTTTCTCTTAGGTTCCGTCTCACAATACCGTGCCTAGAGGCAAACAAATGAAGTCCAACATGCCGGTGAGCCTCAATGAATTCAATAAGGGACGGCGACACCACAATATTAACAAGAATTCCACCAAATTCGAAAATATCAAATCTCAACCGTAGGCAACACAAACACTGGGCTGAAATGACATAACACCCCTCCACAAGGCGATGATAATAGCCCACTCGAACACGTCGGGAGAAACATCCTATACCACATCGGAAGTACCATTACAAGTCCTCGATGCTAAGTGATTACTAGCGCTCACATAGTATAAGAATGAGTAGGGAGGAAAAGGCATAAGCTTCAATGGGATCAAATCGCACGACGAGAAATCAAGAATGAAAGTGCTCATAACAGCCTTGTAGCCTCTCGAAGATAAGTACAGATCTCTCCGTACCGATCCACAAGACTCTACTAGACTCACTCATGACTCGTAAAACTCAAGTGAACCTAAAGCTTTGACACCAAGCCGTCATGACCCAAAATCCACAATAGATCGTAATGGCGCCCAACATCGCCGTTAGACAAATCAACGTTGAAGTACCAACTTAACTATTCTTTTTATTATTTTTGAAATCATAAATCTTATTAGATAGGGAAATCAATACATTAAAAATCATAGATACGTGAAATTTAAATAAAATATAAAGTAAAAGTGTGTTAGTGGTAAGCAAAACAATAAACAAATTCTAGAACATCCCAAAACCCGGTGTCACAAGTGCATGGGCATCTACTCGGAAGTAGAATAATAATACAATATTTGTCTGGAATACAAGATAGACAGGATAATATAAATAATTATGACGGAGACTCCGTATGCTGCGAATCATAACATGAGATGCAGCTCACCGTGAAGTCCATGCAATAGCTGCGCCTTCGCGCCCAAAAGACCACCAAAAATATATACCTGCACAATAAGTGCCGAAGTGTAGCATGAGTACATAAATCAACGAGTACCCAGTAAGCATCTAGCCTAACCCTGGAGAAGTAGTGACGAGGGGTCGACATCGACACTTACTAGTGGTCCAATAAACCAAGTACATTAGAAAGAAAACTAGTATGAAGCATTGTAATTAAACAGTGTAAACAAATATAGGTACATGATACGATCCTCATCTGAACAGTAAACACAAGTTCTCAAATATAGGTTACCTCCTCAAATGGAGTATATGATATGGTCCCCACCAAATAGGTCATCACAACTCAAGTCAGCAAAACTCACGGATACACTAGCTTTTTGTCAAATATTACGCACGATTTTATCGATGCGAACAATCCGATCCCATAAGAGTAGTTCATGAAGTTGCCGAGGCGAACGACCTGATCCCATCGGAGTGTGATACATGATATTGCCGATGTGAACGGCCGGATCCCATAAGAGTGTGTTACATGATATTGTCAAGGTGAACGACTCGGTTCAATAAGAGTGTGTTACAATAATATCCTGCCGAGGCAAACGACCCGATCCCATAAGAATATGATACATAATCCTGCTGAGGCGAACAACTCGATCCTATAAGAGTGTTGCTGAGGCGTTCAGCCCGATCCCATAAGAATGTTACAATTTCCTACTGAGGCGAACGACCCGATCCCATAAGAGTGTTGCTGAGGCGTTCGACCCGATCCCATAAGAGTAATTCATGAAGTTGCCGAGGCGAACGACCCGATCCCATAGGAGTGTGATACATGATACTGCCGAGGCGAACAACCCGATCCCATAAGAGTGTGTTACATGATACTGCCAAGGTGAACGGCCCGACCCCTTAAGAGTGTGTTACAATAATATCCTGTCGAGGCGAACGGTCAGATCCCACAAGAGTGTTGCTGAGGCATTTAGTCCGATCCCATAAGAGTGTTTTTATAGAAATACCGAGGGAAACAGCCTGATCCCATTAGAATAAGAAGCTTTATCGGGTCCTTGATCCCACTCACGAATATACGTGTGAGTTTTGAAGTTTAAGGAAGCTTTTCGATGAATACGCACAACACGGGAGAAATTCATAAGGGAAGCATAATTTTCCACGGCTAATCCAGTAGCTCGTCGAATATCTACAATAGCGAGTCCATTAATCTGCGCGAGTCTAGTCCCAGGTCATAATGCGAAATAAAGTAACTAAACAGGAGAGGAATTGTAGCATACGCACGGACACTCGTCACTTCATACGTGCGTAGCTCCCATAACATGTAGCATGTAATAAATATAATACCTACGTGGTAATTTCCTCCTCACAAGGTTAGATAGGAGACTTACCTTACTCCAAAATTGGAAAATCGGCTCCAACGCCTTTCTAACACCTCAAACCGATGCCAAACGATCCGAAACTAATCAAAAAACGTGCAAACCAATCAAAATATACTCCAATACTCGTAATTTAACAATTAGAAGGAAATTCCCAACTCCTCAAGAAAAGTCAACAAAGTCAATCGTCAGGCCAACCCGTCCAGATTCCGAAAATTACCAAATATAATAGATACCCATAACTTATATAGTATATATTCCGAAAATCATCCAATTTCGTCCATGAAATGACCTTCAAATCAAGGATTTACCATCTCATAACTTTGGGGCTCAAAACCTCAATTTCTAAAAACCCAACACAGATAAAAATGATAACCGACGAAAATAATCATGGAAAAACATCCAAATAAAGGTCAAATATTTATCCCCTTGTTGAGACAATAACAACTCCGCGAAAATCACCTCAAACAGAGCCCTAAATTTCGAGATATGCTCAAAATACTAAAATGCTCGGTCTGTCCATTTAAATATTGTCCAGGTGCTTTTTGTTCTTCGCCTTCGCGGGACACCTTCGTGTTCGCGAACAACAATTTTTTGCATTGACCGGTGATCCCAAAGATCCTTTTTCTCGTTCGTGGAGCCTCTCTGTCATTCGCGAAGAACAAAGGTTCGTACTAGAAACCAACAATCTTTCCCGACATGGAAATGGACATAATTCTCTCATACGACATCGGTATTCTATGATTCTTGTTGCTATGACTCCATAATTATGATACATATATAATGGTTCAATTAAATCACAAATCAAAGATCTTTTTCTCAATATAGTATCCTATATACCCAAGGAAACTACGCCGAAACATCAACTAAGAGCGCAACACAACCCAAATACATCCGAGGCCCCCGAGACCCTGTCTAATCATACAAACCAGTCCCAAATATAACACAAACCTACTTGAGGCCTAAAATCGCACCAAACAACATCAAAATCATGAATCTCACATCAATTCAAGCCTGATGAACTAATGGACTTTTAAACTTTTAAAACTCATGCCGAACCATACCAAATCAACCCGGAATGATCTCAAATTTTGCATGCAAGTCCCAAATGACACAACGGACCTATTTTTCGAAACCATAATCCAGATCGGATATCAACAAAATCAACTCTCGGTCAAACTTATCAACCTTCTAAACCTTCAATCTTCCAACTTTTGCTAAAAAGCATCAAATCAACCTATGAACTTTCAAATCCAAATCCGGATATACGCTTAAGTCCAAAATCATCATCCGGGCCTAATGAACCGTCAAAACTTCGATCTGGGATCGTTTACTCAAAATTCAAACCTTGGTCAACTCTTCCAACTTAGAGCTTCCGAATTGAGAATTATTTTTTCAAACTAACTCTGATCTTCCCGAAATCTAATCCGACAACACGTGCAAGTCATAATACATGAAGTGAAGCTACTCTAGGTCTCAAACCGCTGAACGACATGCTAGAACTCAAAATGACTGGTCGGATTGTTGCATGCGGATTCTGGCTATGGATTAATGGATTTGAAACTACACTCGACTTAGGTCATTAAATAAATAACAAAAAATTTCTTTTCTTTAATAGAAGACGGGTAATTGAAATTTGAAAATGAAAATAATAATTATGCCGATAGACTAGAGTAAGAAATAGGAAAAATAATGTTTTTCGTCCTCCTTTTAGTCCCTCTGCCATGTACTTCAGAATATAAAAATGACATTAGTTACGGCGAATTCCTCGGAGAGGAAAAAAAGGAGTGTATATAAGCTCAAGTGATTTGATAAAGTACTTGGAGCCCCCAGTCTTTGGTTTTTTTTTTTTTCTATAACTCCAAATTTAGACATATATGTGAATGAAAAGTATGCTTGTCCTATTCTAGGACTAGTGAAGTACGACTCAATGCCTTACTTCACCTCTGTACAAATTTCCTTTTTTATTAAATAAAATAAAGAGTATTATAAAGTTGGAATTGCGTAATTTCCAACTTTGTCATGCCTGTATAAATGTGAATTACTTCCTGTATATATTTCCCTTAACCTCAATTTTAATTAAAGCAGCTAAATCATTTTCACTCTTTTTTTTTTAAGCTCGGGAATTTATCAAATTAGAAACAAGGACTACCCTAGAGGGGCCGCTTGGCTTACTGTATTAACAAAAACAATCGTATCATAAAAATCCGAATAAGGTATACAATGTATGTACATGTTTGGTTGGTCGAGAATAAAAATACTCGACGCATAACTTAACTAATACATTACATTTATGTTTTGTTTTCTGAATTACCAATATTCGTAGAAGGTATGAAGTGCAATCATGCACAATAATATCATCTATATTATTATTCACGGCATAATAATCTTCATTGTTCATCCAATAAACAATAAGACATTCGGTGCATAAGGTATTCGGATTCATATAGGATCCGAGAAAGAATCACACCTAAAAATATACCACGACTGAAACACGTGACCTGTAGATCACACAAAACAACTTTATTGCTACTCAAAACTCCCCTTCAATATACTCTATAATTCCTCCATAACTTGTACATTCGGTTTTCCCCACGAGCCCACAATACGACAAAATATGGTGCAAGCTCACGTTGTATATAATACTAGAAAGGATTGCTTCTGGATTTGGGGGAGTCTGCAATTTTAAGAGTTCGTTCAACAAGCCTACGAGCTTTCCTGCTCCTAATCTCCACTCTCATACTCTCACTCTTCTCTATCTTTTGGTAAGGTTCTTTCATCATTTTCTGTGATATTTTCAGTTTCATCTTCAAGTTTATCATTAACCTCTCCAACCCCATCATCACCATTTTCTTTATATCTTCTTCTCAACTACCTCTAAAAGAAGAGAGAGAGAAAGAGAGAGAGAGAGAGGAAGAGTGGATCATGTATAGAAGCTAGCTAATTCTACTAATTTATAGTACTAAGAAATTGACCCTAACCATATACAATAACGAATGACTTTTGACTTTTATAAAGCAAACGAGATAGCTAGAGATAAAGCAACCTCTAAGATCAAAGGAATCAAGATTAGGTTTAAATTTTTAATTTTAACGAAATGGACATATAACCAAATACGATAGTTTGACGTCATTCGGACACGAATTAGAGAAGTTTTGGCATATTTTTGAAGAATAAAATAAAGCATCAGAAGATGGTTACTTAATAAAAAATATCTTAAGATTTGAAGTCATACGGCGAAATACGGTGCCGTACCGTTCCATTTATGATTTTTTAAGGAGACAAAGGTAGCTTTCATGACAACAAATTAGGGAAGAATTATTCTTGCTCACATCTATTTGCGTGTTCAATTTACTCGCTAAATTATTGTTTTTTTTTTATTTCTTATAATCACTTGCGCTCAAGTTTTATTTAGTAGTAATACGTGATTCACGATTGTCCAATAATAAGCTTTCTAATTCTACATCGTAGACCAAACAAATTAATCCTACTTGTATATGTGCAATATACGTTCCATCTTAGTGTTCTCTTTTTAAAACCCCGTAATGGCTGCCTCTTTTTTTTTTCTTTTTTCTTTTTTTGCATTAATTTTGAACACTTAACACCGATATGATTGATTGGCTAATATGTATATACTAGTCTCTATGTTCGTGCGTTGCACAAAAAATGCATACCAACAATAATAAATTTTCAATTGTATATATTATTGAATATGTACATAGTACGAACTTAATTCCATAAAAAAAAAATACAATATATCATACAAACTGACTCATGAATAATGTTTTGACATCATGTAGGATGACAAATAATTGAAAGTAAACATTCTGAATTCGCAAAATTATGTGATTAAAGTTGTAAAATAACTTTAAAAATGCACTATTAATCACTATTTTATGTGAAGTTATGATTAACTCTAGTTGAGCCTTATGGTATATGAAGTCTAATATATATCACAAGATAAAGATATATCGATAATGGAGAAAACAAAACTTAAAAGTCATTTAGTCATTATTGTCTTTCTTGGAAATTTTTTCAGTTGAACGTTATTCTATTTCAATTATTACACATTTTTATGTCTAAAAGGTTTTAAATTTCTTAACCACACATTGAAAACACATTTGTTTGATTATACAGAAGAAATTATATTATATAAAAGTTACCCCTAGAAAATTATTCAACTCATATTCTTATCAATCCTATCTCTTAGGCACATGAGCCATCATGTGTCTATATACAAGTATACTTGCTCATATCAAAATTATTTACTATGTTCAAATTAATCGTTACGGAGAACCTTGAGATGTAACTTAGTATATCTATTTTTGAAAGTAATTGATTTATTATGAGTAGTCATTAATTGAGATTTAGCGTTTCTGAATTGCAAATTAGCAATATTAAAAAATCATCATACCTACCAAATCGATCGTTATATCTCATATTCTATTTTTTCTTGAAGAAATAATTCAATTTTGAAGGATATAAAAATTGTTTAATATTTGAATTAAAAAGACAGGTCTTTAGAAAAAAGGAACTAATAATAATTTGCCCACACTTTGTTAATCCTACATAAATTTATAGACTATTTTGGTATAAACAATGGAAAATAGAATAATTTTAATTAAAGACTACCTCAAATTTTGAAGCCGAAACAAGACAGGCTGCTAAATATATATCCTATACGTTTAAACTTACTTTGATTTTTTTGTTTCTTTTAGTTATTCTTTCATGTATTTAAACAATAAGTTAGAATGGCATTGAAATATTAAGTTATGTATGACCTCAGAAATTTTTCTCTTTTTTTTTTTCCAGTGACATGTGGCTTTAAGTTCTATTATTAGTTGGAAACAAACTCTTATATTTAGGCACTATGACTTGATTCACGTTCTTTTATAGTTTTAAAATTTTTCTACTATTAGTTGATTTCAAATTCCTATACTTTTGGCACTAAATGTTACAATTTTATCTCTAGTTATGATATTTTTGTCACGGTCCATCATCATTAATTACTACCATTCACCATCTATAATTACCATCCCCAACTACAATCTAATCACCATAGTGATCAGCAGTCACCACCAACAACCGTTATTTACAATCATCACTATCAACAATCACCACCATCAGCCGCCATTATATATCGACAACTACCTCTATCAGTAACCACCACTATTAGCTATGTCAAGACCCAAATCCACTATAGGTCGCGATAGCGCCCAACGTCACCGTTAGGCAAGCCAACGGTGAACTAACAACTTAATTATTCATTTTATTATTTTCGAAATCGTAATTGTAATTAAGTAAGGAGGTGTACACCTCTAAAATCACGGGTACGTACATAACTAGTAGTCTGGAAAAACAAAAAGGAAATGAAAGGTGATAATAATATACAAATCCGTAGTCATCAACTAGAATATCCCAAAATCCGGTATCACAAGTGCATGAGTATTTACTAAGGAGTACAATAATAATACAACATTTGTCTGGAATGTAAATACGACAGGATAAAGTAAGTAATACGATGGAGACTTTGTGGGCTGCGATACGTAGCCCCGAATTTGCAGCTCACCATAAAGTTCCCTCAGCAGCTGTGCCTATGCGCCAAGGTGACCACCAAATAAACCTGTCAGATCTTGCATATTTAGTACAGAAGTGCATCATAAGTACGTAACTCAACGCGTACCCAGTAAGTATCTAGCCTAACTCCGGAGAAGTAGTGACCAGGGGTCGACATCGGCACTTACTAGAGGTCCAATAAAGCAATATAATAAATCATAAGCAGCTATGGAACACATAGCCTAGAGGGTATTTTCCCCCTCAAGAGGTTGAACAGGAGATTTACCTTGCTCCAAAGTTCCATAACCGACTCCAACGCCACTCTAACACCTCAAACCGAATGCCCATCGATCTGAATAGTCAAACAATCATGAAAAACCAATAAAAATATACTCTAACATCATAATTAATTAATTTATAACAATATTTAACTCCGCTCAAAAAGTCAATAAAGTCAACCATCAGGCCCACGTTTCTGAATTTCAAAACTTTTCGAAGATAAACTTTACTCATAATACCACGAACTCAAATACATAATTTATTCCAAATTTCACATCCAATTTCGTGATCAAAATTCAGTAATATCAAATTCTAAATTTTCTACCATAATCCCAAATTTATATTAATTCCCATGTTTAAATCCATTTATAAACCATGTATTGAAAAAATCATTTACCCCATAATAGATGATGAAAAAAGCACTCCAAAATTGCTCCAAAGTCGGCTCTCATAAAAGAAATAAAGTAAAAATGAACCAAACCCCCGATTTAAAAAGAACACTGCCCAGTCCGGCCTTCTTCGTAAATGCGGCACTGCTCTCACGTTCGCGAAGCACAACCTACTTCAGTTCCAAAATCCTCCTTCGCGATCGTGAAGACAAGCTCGTAAACGCGATGCCCTACCAGGCCATACCATCGCGAATACGGAATCATCCTCGCGAGCGTGCATGCCAAATCTCCCAGGCTCAGCTTTCCCTTATGTGAACGCGACCAGTCAATCGCGAACGTGGAGCACAGTTGCCCAGACCTTCGCGAACGCGACTGCCTTATCATGAACACGTTGAACAAAAAGGCCTCTAGTCCAAAACCTTCTTAGGGAACGTGTCTCTCCCTCCGCGTTCGTGAAGGACAAAACCAACACCAGCATTTTATCCAAACTTGGTGCGAGACCATCCCGAGACACATTCGAGGCCCCCGGGACCCCGTCCAATCACACCAACCAGTCCTAAAATATGACACAAACCCGCTCGAGGCCTCAAATCACACCAAACAACATCAAAACTATGAATCAACGATCGAAACCTTTCTTTTAACTTTCAAACTTCCAAACTTCGGCGAACGCAATCGAATCATATCAAAACATTCCGAAATGACGCCAAGCTTGACGCATAAGTCAAAAATCACGACACCAACCTATTCCAAGGCTCGGAACTCCAAACGGACATCGATAACATTAAAATCCACTTCAAACCAAACGTATGAAATTCTTAAACATTCCAAGTGCCAACCTTCCTTAATAAGCGCAGAAATGCTTCTGGACCACCCGATACTCAACCCGAACATATGCCCAAGTCCGAAATTATCATAGAAACCTATTGGAACCTTCAAATCTCGATTTCGAGGTCGGTTGCTCAAAGGTCAAACCTTAGTCAATTCTTCCAACTTAAAGCTTCCTAAATTAGAATTTTCCATCTGAATCAATTCTGAACTTCCCGAAATTCGATTCCAACCACATGTACAAGTCGTAATACATGAAGTAAAGTTACTCAATGCCTCAAACCGCCAAACGACGCGCTAGAGCTCAAAACGACCAGTCAAGTCGTTACATTCTCCCCCACTTAAACATGCATTAGCCTCGAACATGCCAAGAACTGTTATGGAGTTGTCCAAAATCATTGTTTAAGACCTCGTGCACCTGCCCGTGCCACCACAACCCATGTGAGCACATTAGCTCGAGCCAGACTAAAAATCCTCCCTATAACCTTGGCTAACAAGCCTTAGAACCAAATTCCAACATCCGGAATTCTCCATGAGACCCGATTCTAACATACGAACACCGCATCAATCCCTACACACTATACCAAAACTTGATCATGCACCTACGCTGAAAACACACCATGCACCACATAAGTCGTTTGCCCATAATAACATCTTCTGACCATAATAACTGAAATTCCATGAATCTGATGCCTACAATACACCTCACAACACATATAAGCCGTGTTCCAGCTCTCGCAATACTGCCACGACGGAAAAGATGTGTAGAAACTGATAATTACCTGGCGAATCAACAAATCATGGAGTCTCTCCTCCTGACAAGAACCATTACCTCATTCTGAACTGAATAACGACATTTGCTCTTTAATATACCCTATATGACTCCGATCGCACTGATCCCAGGTCCAATAAACTCATTTCACCTAGTACAAGCTGCTCAGGTAATAAGCCTTCTCAAACACTACCCATAATTTTATATGACGCCATCAATATGCTAACAAGCTACAACTTGAATATGACACATAAGGAACAACGAACTCTGGAAAAGAACTACCCAGCCCACGTAACGAATAAAACGGTCGAACAGACGCTATGAACCTTTCTCAGAGAATGAGGAGCAAAATACACAAGAATAGATATAGGGAACCGTACTCAACATCTCACTGTTGCGGCATGCAACCCGATCCACACATGATACTGTTGCGGCGTGCAACCCGATCCAAACAACATACCGGTGGTGGCGTGACACCCGATCCATACATAACAATCTGTAAGGAGACACCTACCAAGCCAGAATGCTCATACCCACGAAATGCCCGAATATCGACCACAAGCACGCTAAGTACATAATACAATTCCTGGGGAGATGGATAGCACAATATTCTACAAAACCCAAGCACGACTAAGGTGCAAGAAATGACATGTATCTCGAGAGCTATCTCGCTCATATAAAACCACAAATTACACAGGATCACAACACATGTGTGAAATAATCAAGCTGTCTCACAACCCACCTAGCACAATAGAGTGTTACATGGAATAGCTGATTACGGGAATAACATCTAACTCACGAAGACTCCTCCATAAGCAATGCTATGCCGAATGAATGTGTCCGACCTGACATAGAGCACACATTAACATTAGACCCACCAACGGACCTCAAGCTGATTTTGATCATGCCTATTGGGCCAACAACCCTTCGAGGATCCACAATGGCCCAATTCATGGTACACACGAGCAGCCTCCCAATCCGAAACAAACTCCCATAGTTCAAAACCAAAGGAATAGAGAGTCTTCTAGGCATAAACTCTCACATACTATAAAAAATCTCCATACTTGGTTTCAATCTTTAACAATCAAGTGACTAACATGTCACACTTATACAAATCTCTCCGTGCGGGTGCGCTCCCACGACCTTCCGCACCAGGTAACAAAGTCTGCACATCCATACCACCAACTGTACTAATTCTGTAAAGCAGATCAAGAATCCGCAAATCAATACACAAAGCCTCTTACATAGAACACCCTTCTCAGGTGACACTAAAGAAAATGCTAGATTACGCTGAACATCTGAGTTCTCCCCTGCTCATCCGAGCTCGTAACCTTCCTGTCAACACCGAACCATAACCTTGATCCTCCACTTTCAATTCTCATGCCGCTCACTGTACCTATCATGCCGCTAGGCGAGAGTATTAGAATTCATCATAATCCCTGAATTACTCGTGGAATAAGAACTCCATTGGCTAGAAACCTTTTACTCAACTCATTTCAGAAGAACCATTACAATACGCAGCTGAATTTCCATAACCGTAAAAAATACAAACCTCAGGTCATAGGCTAAACCACCATAACATTTTCGGGATCCATCTAAACATAACAAGCCATAATAATCAAATACCTCCAACTTAATCAAATTACTGTGGTTGTCAAGCTCGCACATACAACCACGAATCGCCTGTATAGCTTAATATACCGAATGACCTGATCATTACCGCAATCACGCTGATTCAAACCATTACTAACTAACCCAACTTCTTCTAATTTACTCTTGACCTGCCTTAGAAATAATAATAGCTCCATTCAAAGACATAACGAACTCGATCAGCACTCATTTCGAGTCACCCGAATCATGAGACCACATCGTCTCAATACCCATGAACCATCTCATACCCTCCTTTTGCGCACAATAGCATCTCCAACTAGTACACCCGTTCTGAAAGATCTTCTACGAATCCGAAGCAGTTTCTCCCATTTTCTCCAATATTGCCCTGCAGATCCGATGATAACATAGAAATTTACAGAAGTAATCCTCACACTCTGCTACAAATGCCCGGTCTTCAGTTACATGACGGACCCCAAAATCCTTATACATTGTACCTTAAATTCTTGAACCCACTAGGACCATTGTTGAGAGTCACCCATTCTGACCTGGTCCCGAATATATCCAAACTCCAATGCTTTGCTAGCATATGAACACCCTCTCAATAAAGCAACCAGATGAATTCTTTTCCTTGTACATCACATCTTAAAAAGCATAAACTCCGAGTCTTTCCAAAACCTGCACCTGAATCGATAAGGCAAAATATAACACACATTCATCAAGTTCTTTGCTCGAATTACCCCTAATGTTTTCTTTTCTTGGTCATAATTGATCCACCAATGCAGCGATAATCAAAAACCACACAAGCCGACAACCACAAGATCCATTCATAGACAGTGGGTTCCTCTACTTAGCTTTAAGCTACCATCACTTAATGTAGAACCCACAAGATTCCCCCTTCTCAATTTACCATGATTTCGCACTGTCAACCTGCCAAATTTCTTGTAGTCTCATGCTAAGCTTTTCTTGAACATTCTGAATTATCAGCCACAATCGCATATTTGACTTTTTGCCGGGAAATAAGTAGAACTCTTCGTAGAAAATTCATCAAAATCACACAACTGCTAACCTGATCATAAGAGATAACCCACCTGTGGAATTCCATACCGACATCTTTCAACGACGCTGCATTGGGTACAACCACCACGAAATTAATAAACTCTCCTGAGCTCGTGCTCGTCCACCAGCTGTAAGAGTCTGTTCATTCCCCATTGACATCAACTGAAAGTCCGACCATATGTTCCAAACTCGAAGTCATGCTGCATCCAAAACGATAATCAAGTTTTTCACACCCCTCTTCATTTCAGGCAAACTCCTCTTTGCCATATTCAACCTTCCTCCTAGCAGTAGCCTCCATCCCAAAGAAAATTCATAGACCTAGTCACTGTCCACCATGCTTTCCAAATTGCTCTAAAATTTTCTCAAGGCATGTGGCTTTCCTACCATAGAATCCATATGCTACTCTGCCACTCCCACTTCGGTTAAACCACCTCTTTTAAGAAACTTCTCGACCTCTGCTTTTCATACTTGACTTGCTAGCAATTCCACCACCGCGAGACACCTCCTACCAAGTCCTTCCTCATCTTTCGCTACCCAATTACTACCTCAAATCAAAATCCATCTCTGTAGCACCCGAACTGATAAATTGCTACCAACTCTAAGCCTCCTCGAAGATCATCTTTCTCGAGCCATCAGCATTCAAAATACCAATTCGATTCTGAAACCGCTACACATCACCATCTCTGACAACCGCTTCTCAGGCACCATTTCGCAACACCTTGCTCCAAAGGCAAATCAAGAAGACCATAACACCGGCGAGCCTTAATGCGCTCAGAAAGGACGACGACACCACATCACAATTGAGAATTCCACCACGCCTGAAAATATCATGTCTCGTTACTCCATCAACCCAAGCCTGAACATATGTAGACCAATTGCCTTTCCTCTGCTTGAATTAAATGTCTCACCTCTAAACCGTGAACTGAGAAATCCTCCTTTCGAGTCATTCACTGCCGCGATCCATAAATAAGCACCCTACCATCACACCAACATTGTGCGATAACAACACATGAATATCATAATAATCTGTGCATAGCCTTGAAACCATAGGAAATACAGATACTGAGCTGAAACAACAGAACATCCTTCCGCAAGGCGGCGATAATAGCCTGCCCGAATACACAGGGAAAAACATCCTGCACCACGTCTGCAGTACCACTACAACTCCACGATGCCCAATTGATAACAAGTGCGACACCTCGCGTAAGATTGAGTAAGAAGAAAATAAAAGGCACAAGCCTCAAATGAATCAAATCGCACGATGAGGAATCAAGAAGGAAAGTGCTCCTAACAGCTCTGTAGCCTCTCAAAAATAAGTACAGACGTCTATGTACCGATCTGCAAGACTCTACTAGATTTGCTTATGACTCGTGAGACCCAAGTGAACCTAGAGCTCTGATACCAAGCCGTCACATCGGAAACCCCCTATAGGTCGTGATGGCGCAACGTAGCTGTTAGACAAGCCAACAGTGAACTAAAAACTTAATTATTCATTTATTATTTTCAAATCATAATTGTAATTAAGTAAGGAGATTTACACCTCTAAATCCACGGATATGTACATAATTAGTAGTCTGAAAAAAAAAGGAAAAAAAAGGTGATAATAATATGCAAATTCGTAGTCAACAACTAGAATATCCCAAAATCCGGTGTCACAAGTGCATGAGCATTTACTAATGATTACAATAATAACACAACATCTGTTTGGAATGTAAATAAAACATGATAAAGTAAGTAATACGATGGAGACTCTGTGGGCTGCGATACATAGCCTGAAATTTACAGCTCACCATAAAGTTCCCTCAGCAGCTGCGCCTATATGCCAAGATGACCACCAAATAAACCTGTTAGATCCTGCATATTTAGTGCAGAAATGCAGCATGAGTACATAAATCAATGCGTACCCAGTAAGTATTTAGTCTAACCCGGGAGAAGTAGTAAGGAGGAGTCGACAATGATACTTACTAGAGGTCCAATAAAGCAATATAATAAATCATAAGCAAATATGAAACACATAGCAATAATGGGGTAAATCTATAAGTTACATAATCTTCCAAAAATTTTCTTTTAAAGGTATGAATTTCTCAGTCTTGTATTCTACCTCAACAACTCAGATATATCAATTACCAGTATCAAACGGATATGAAATACCATATAAAATTCTGTGCATCAATGGAAGGATAATCTCATGAATATTCAGATTGTCAGCGAAATAACGCATGATTATGCTGAGGTCGTTCGGCCCAATCCAGAATAATGTAGACACTGCCGAGGGTCGAGCGGCACGAACCATAGATGCACCTATTATACTGCCGAGGCTTTCGGCCCACTCCACAAGAAATGAAGGAAATTACCGAATTACCAGACACGTGCTTACAATACGGTACATGAGCACAAAGTGAATATAACCTTTACCGTTTCTCAAATAACTTGCCAACAGCTCAAGGTGAAAAGGCTCGTCCTAATATATACATATATTTCTAAATCAATTTCAAATATAAATTCAATTAATTAAGCGAGCAGAATGAGTTCAAATAATTCAAATATTACATGATAAAGTCCTATGTCTATCCGGACACAAACATGCTTTAGCTATGTACAGACTCTCGTCACCTCGTGTGTACATAGTACCCACAACTAGTAGCACATAACAATTACATCACCTAGGGGTAGTTTCCCCTCACAAGGTTAGACATGAGACTTACTTCCCTCCGAAGTTTCATAACCGGATCCAAAGCCACTCAAGCACCTCAAATCGAATGCCCATCGATCCGAACTAGTCAAACAATCATGAAAAACCAATAAAAAAAAATACACCAACATCATAATTAATTTATTTATAAAAATTCTCAAATCGCTCGAAAAGTCAATAAATCCAACCCTCGGGCTCACGTGCCCGGATTCCGAAAATTATCGAATATAAACTTTATCCATAACACTACGAACTCAAATACATAATTTATTCCAAATTCCACGTCCAACTTCATGGTCAAAATCCATAAATACCAAATTCTAGGTTTTCTACCAAAATCCCAAATTTTTACTAATTTCCATATTTAAATCCATATATAAACCATGTATTTAACTCGCAATGTGAAAAAATCACTTGCCCCATAATAGATTTTGAAATAGGCACAACAAAATTGCTCCAAAGTCGGCTCTCATGGAAGAAATAAAGTGAAAATGAGCCAAACCCCCGATTTAATAAGAACACTGCCCAGTCTGACCTTCTTCGCGAACGCGGCACTGCCCTCGCGTTCGCGAAGCACAACCTGCTTTAGTTTCAAAATCCTCATTCGCGATCATGAAGACAGGCTCATGAACATGATGCCCTACCAAGACTGACCATCGTGAACGCGGAACCATCCTTGCGAACGCGTAGGCTAAAACTCCCAGGCCCAGCTTTCCCTTATGCAAACGTGACCAGTCAATCGCGAACGCGGAGCACAACTGCCCGGACATTCGCAAACGTGGCTGCCTTATCGCGAACGCGTTGAACCAAAAGGCCTCCAGTCCAAAACCTTCTTCTCGAACGTGTCTCTCCCTCCGCGTTCGCGAAGGACAAAACCAGCAGCAACATTTCATCCAAACTTGGTTTGAAACCATTCCAAGACACACCCGAAGTCCCTGGGACCCAGTCTAATCACACCAACGAGTCACAAAACATGACACGAATATGCTCGAGGCCTCAAATCATACCAAACATTATCAAAACTACGAATCGAGGATTGAAAAATTTCTTTCGACTTTTAAACTTCCAAACTTCGACGAACACGTACAAATCATATCAAAACATTCCGGAATGAGTCAAACTTTATGCACAAGTCACAAATCATGATACGAACCTATTCCAAGGCTTGAAATCCCAAATGGACATCGATAACATCAAAATCCACTTCAAGCCAAACTTATGAAATGCTTTAACCTTCAAAATGCCAACCTTCCATAATAAGCGTTGAAATGCTTTCGGACCACCCGAACATACGTCAAAGTCCGAAATCATCATACGAATCTATTGGAACCTTTAAATCCTGATTCCAAGGTCATTTTCTCAAAAGTCAAACCTTAGTCACTTCTTCCAACTTAAAGCTTCCAAAATTAGAATTTTCCATCCGTATCAACTCTGAACTTCCCGAAATTCGATTTCAACCACACGTACAAGTCATAATACATGAAATGAAGCTACTCAACGCCTCAAACCACCGAAAGACGCGCTATTGCTCAAAACGACCAGTCAGATCGTTATAAATTATAACTGTTATCCACCATAATTATTAGCAGCCACCACAAAATACCACTATCAATCACCACCGTAACCATTATTGCCAACCGCTTTCATTACTAGCTACTACCACATTCATCAATCATCGCCCTCAGTCGGCACCCACAACCACCATCTTATCCATTGCGAACACCAACTACAATTTTTTTTTTTTAAAATAGTTTATCAATATAGATATATATTACTTAAATTTTATATTTATTAATTTTTAAATAAAGACAAGTTTATATATTTAGTGTTGAAAAGATAAATGCTCTTAATTATTTAGTATTTAGATTTTCATACATATCTTTATATTCAGATTTATATTCAAATTCAGACCTCTTAATTTTAATAAAAATAAATGAGACTTGAATATAGTATCAAATCTTTCCAATTTGTCATGACTTACTATGATTGAAAACTTGAAATCATGACAATCCGATATAATTTGTGTGTTATCCAACATGATAGTTTTGGTAGAATATAGCATGAAATCATACCTCTTTGTCATGACTTTACTATGAGCGAGAACTTGATCGTTCATCATCGCTACTGGGTGCAAATTCTGGTCCAGAGGCCATTATCTAAAGATATGAAAAAAATGACTATTATTTTAAGAACCAGACCCTTATAGGATCATTAATGCAAATCACCTCGCATATCCTGTAAAGGGAAAAAGATGAATGGGGTTTTGGTGGGCCAAGTGGGCGTGATTGAGGACTTGATGCTGGCCTCTTCAGGACTTTTGCATCTATATCCGGTTTTGGGATCATAATTGAATCTATACCATTTTGTAAAAAACTTTGCTAGCATAGTCACTTGACGATCAACTTCAGACTTATCGGGTCTGAAGTTAAAAAGAATTAGTCTGAAGTGAAAAAATTACACTTCAAATGGACTTAAGACCAAATAGGTCTGAAGTGCAACCAATGGTTTCATGCACTTAAGGCTAAGAAGTCTGAAGTAAAAATTTGCACTTCATATGCACTTAAGACCAATAAGTATGAAGTGAAAAATTGCACTTCAGATGCACTTAAGGCCAAAAAGTCAGAAGTGCAACAAACGTTTTCATTCACTTAAGGCCAATAAGTCTGAAGTGAAAATTTACACTTCACATGCACTTAAGGCCAAATAGGTCTGAAGTGTAACTAATGGTTTCACGCACTTAAGGCCAATAAGTCTGAAGGGAAAAATTGCACTTCAGATGCACTTAACGCCAAAAGGTCTGAAGTGCAACAAACGTTTTGCTACACTTAAGGCCAATAAGTCTGAAGTGAAAAACTACACTTCTAATGCACTTAAGGCCAAAAAGTCTGAAGTGCAGCAAATATTTTTATGCACTTCAGGCCTAATAGGCCTGAAGTGCAAATTGCCCAGAAATAGAAATTTGTTCTTCGAATTATAACAATCCAATATATGATTTAATACCTAAATCTACTCCAATTGAGCTCAAATTTGAAATATAACCTCCAAATATCATCAGGAACAAACCCCAATCACCAATTGTCAAAACAACAATAAATCCAATGAACCCATTTTGCAATTAAGAAAAAGAAGAAGAAGAAACCTTAAGCAATAATAAAAAAATAAAGTGTCATAACAGCTCACTATTGTAAAATATCATAAACTACATTAAGATATGTTCACAATCACCATATAAAATTATTGCCACCTGAAGAAGAAGAAGAAGAAGAAGAAGGAGGAGGAGGAGGAGGAGGAGGAGGAGAAGAAAACAAAGGAAAGAAGGAGGAGGAGAAAGAAGCTTGAAGTTATTTAAAAAATGGTTACATGTTAACCCTTTTTCGGATTATGGCTATGGATTAATGGATTTGAAACTACACTGGACTTAGGTCATTAAATATATACCACAAAAGATGATTTTTCTTTTCTTTTCTTTAATAGAAGAAGGGTAATTGAAAATTTGAAATGAAGATAAAAGTTATGCCGATAAGACTAGAGTAAGAAACAGGAAAAATAATGCTTTTCGTTCTCATTTTACTCCCTCTGACATGTACTTCAGAATATAAAAATGACATTAGTTACGACGAATTCCTCGGAGAGGAAAAAAAAAGGAGTGTATATAAGCTCAAATGATTTGTTAAAGTACTTTGATGAGCTGAGCAATGGTATAGTACATGTTTGGTTGGTCGAGAAAAAAGTTATTTGACGCATAACTTAATTAATATATAGGTTGTTTTATTTTTTGAATTATCAATATTGCAGAAGGTATGACGTGGGCTCGTAAACTAGGCAATCTTGCACAATAATATCATCTACATATTATTATTCACAATAATATCCCGCAAACAATGTTGTCTATAATTCCTTCATAACTTGTACATACAGTCGAACTCTTTCTATAACAACCGCGTATTTTCTAAATATTTTAGCTGCTATAGTGAAGTGCTATTATAACAATAACAACAACAATGACGATGACAACAACAACAACAATACAGTGAAATACCACAAGTGAGGTCTAAAGGGTAATGTATACGCAAGCCTTACCCTTACCCTGAAAAGGTAAAGAGATTGTTTCAGTACACCTTCGGATCAAAAAAGATAAAAAATTAAAGTGTTATTATAGATAACATATATTATTAAAACAGATTATGAAAAATTGATTGCAAAGAAATCTTGACCGTTACACTAAAGGATTTTATAAATGATAAGACTTTTATAGAAATGTCTTATTATATTAAGTTTTCTCCATGAGTTGATACAACAAAATCTAAGGTGCAAGCTCACGTTGTATATAATATTAGAAAGGATAGCTTCTTGTTTTGGGGGAGTCTGTAATTTTAAGAGTTCGTTCAACAAGCGTACGAGCCTTTCTGCTCCTAATCTCCACTCGCATACTCTCACTCTTCTCAATCTTTTGGTAAGTTCTTTCATCATTTTCTGTCATATTTTCAATTTCACCCAAGTTTATCATTAACCTCTCCAACCCTATCATCACCATTTCCTCTATATCTTCTTCTCACCAACCTCTAAAAGAAGAGAGAGACCTAAAGCTAAGATCTAAGGATGATGTATAGAAGCTAATTCTTTATGCGGCTCGGGTTCAATCGCTCGGATCCATACCGATGGCGTGGGCTATAGCCCCACGAAAATTTGAGAATCGGATAGAATTCAAGTTTTATGGCCCTGAAATGCCAAAAAATGAGGAACTGTCATGGCGAAGCCATGACTACTGCTCCTTAGGTGGTTTTTGATGGGCAGGCAAAATTTTAGGTGATTTAAGTTTGGCGCAGGTGGTTTTTGATGGGCAGGCAAAATTTTAGGTGATTTAAGTTTGGTCCCCCGGACCCAAGCCGATGGCGTAGGCTATATCATACAAAATTTTGGAATCAGACAGAATTTCAGTTTTATGGCCCTAAAACGCCAAAAAATAAGGAAGGATCATGGCGAGGCGATGACTATTGTTCTTTAGGTGATTTTTGATGGACCGACAAAATATGAAGCGATTCGGGCCCGGTCGTGCGGACCTATGCCGATGGCGTAGGCTCTAGCACACGAAAATCTGAGAATAGGCCGGAATTCAAGTTTTATTGCCCTAAAACGCCAAAAAACGAGGAGCGGTCATGATGCACCGACTATTGTTTAGGCGATTCGGCTCCGGTCGCCCGGACCCATGCCGATGGCGTGGGCTGTAACACACAAAATCTGGAAATCGGGTGAAATTCTAGTCTTATGGCCCTAAAACATCAAAAAACGAAAAACAGACATGGCGAGGCGATGATTATTGTTGCTTAGATGATTTTGATAGGCCGAAAAAATTATAAGCGATTCGGGTCCGGTCGCCAGGACCCATGCAGATGGCGTGGGCTAAAACACACGTAAATCTGGGGAGTCGGACAGAATTCCAGTTTTATGACCCTAAAATGCGAAAAAAGAGGAATGGTCATGGAGAGGTGATGACTTTTGTTCCTTAAGTGGTTTTGATAGGCCAAACTTTTCTTAGGCGATTCGGGTCAGGACACCTAGACTCATGCAGATGTCGTGGAGTATAGCACACGAAAATCTGAAAATCGAGCGGAATTTCAATTTTATAGTCCTAAAATGCCAACAAATAAGGAATGATCATGGAGAGGCTATGACTATTGATCCTTGGGTGGTTTCTGTCGTGGGCTAAAGCACATGAAAATCTAAAAATCGGGCAGAATTTTAATTTTATGGTCCTAAAACACCAAAAAAGAGGAACGGTCATTGTGAGGCGATAACTATCATTCCTTAGATGGTCTTTGATGGGCCGAAAAAATTTCAGGCGATTGGAGTCTGGTCGCCGAACTCATGCAGATGGCGTAGTTATAGCACACGAAAATCTTGTAATCTTGCGGATTTTCTATTTTATGGCCCTAAAATGCCACAAAACGAGGAACGGTCATGGAGAAGCGATGACTATTGTTCCGTAGGTGGTTTTTGATGGGCCGGTTAAATTTTAGGTGATTCAGGTCCGGTCGCTCGGACCTATGCTGATGACGTTGGCTATTGCACACGAAAATTTGGAAATCGGGCGGAATTCCAGTTTTACGGCCCTCAAACGACAAAAAATAAGGAATGAACATGACAAGGTGATGGTTATTGTTCCGTAGGTGGTTTTTGATGGGACGACAAAATTTTAGATAATTGGGGTCCGGTCGCCCGGACTAATGGCAATGGCATGGGTTATTGCACACTAAAATTTGGGAATCAGGCATAATTCTAATTTTTATGGCCCGAAAACTCCAAAAACAAGGAACAGTCATGGCGAGACGATGACTATTATTCCTTAGGTTATTTTTGATAGGCCGGCAAATTTTAGGCGATTCGGGTCCGGTTGACCGGACCATGCCGGCTATAGCACACGAAAATTTGGGAATCGGGCGGATCGGGCGGTTATTTACGCTTAACGATTTGGCTTATCGGTTATCGATTTATAAATATGATAATCTGCTAGCCATCCAATAAGACATCGAGCTAATTGCTATCAAATTACTGATTAACGAGCGCTTATAAGACGGTTTATTAGCTAAATCAAATTAACGTCAAATAAAGCTGCTGCTGTCAATTATATTTGAGAAAATTAAGGAGATTTGTTGTGGAATTCATAAATAGCTATCGATAGGATCTAGTTCAGATTCATAGTCATCAAAAGCAAAATCACAATCTTAAAATGTGAATTCATGCGTAGCCTTTTTCTTAGTCTTACATATACTCTCAATACTGTTAGCACGCAAAAACGACACAATACATACTAAGGTAAATGTAATTCTTGTAAAAGAAATTTAAAAAACAAACATAAACAGCAGTTAATTATAAGATTTTAATCCTTCACCAACCGCTAACCCAATAAGCCGATACCAACAAATCAATAAACCATTTTTTCGGTTCAATTAACAGTTACAGTTTTGAAAAACCCTAGTTCCTTAGGTGATTTTTGATGGGCTAAAAAAATTTAGGTAACCAGTCACCCTGACCCATGTCGATGGCGTGGGCTATAGCACACGAAAATCTGGGATTCAGGCGGCATTCCAGTTTTATGACCCTAAAACGCCAAAAAACGAGGAACGGTCATGGCGAGGCTATGACTATTGTTCCTCATGTGACTTTTGATTGGGCGGCAAAATTTTAGGCAATCAATTACCCGAACCCATGCAGGTGACGTTGGCTATAGCAAACGAAAATCTAGGAATCGGGTGGAAGTATAGTTTTATGGTCCTAAAACGCCAAAAAACAAGGAACGGTCATGGCGAGGTGATAAATATGATTCCTTAAGTGATTTTTGATGGGTCGACAAAATTTTAGGCGATTCGTTTTCGATTGCCCGGACCATGCTAATGGCGTGGGATACATCACTACAAACATCAGGGAATCGAGTGTAATTCCAATTTTATGGCCCCGAAATGCCAAAAAACAAGGAACAATCATGGCGAGGCGATTATTATTGTTCTTAGGTGATTTTTGATGGGCCGGCAAATTTTTAGCGATTTGTGTCCGGTCGCCCGGACCTATGCCGATGGCAAGGACTATAACACATGAATCTGGAATTCGGGTGAAATTGCAGTTTTATGGCCCTAAAACACCAAAAAATGAGGAGCGGTCATGGCGAAGCGATGACTTTTGTTCCTTAGGTGGTTTTTGATGGGCCGTCCAAATTTTAGGTGATCGGTCGGCCGGATCCATGCTGGTGGCATAAGCAATAGTACACGAAAATCTAGGATTGGGGCAGAATTTCAGTTTTATGGCCCTAAAACGCCAAATAACGAGGAACAGTCATGGCAATGCGATGACTATTGTTCCTTAGGTGATTTTTCATGGGTCGACAAAATTTTAGGCGATTGGTCACCCAGACCCATGCAGATGGCGTGGGCTATAGCAAACGAAAATCTGGGAATCTGTTAGAATTCAAGTTTTATGGCCCTAAAACACCAAAAGAAAATGAGGAACAGTCATGGCGAGACGATGACAATTGTTCTTTAGGTGGTTTTTGATGGGACGAAAAAAATTTAGGCGATAGGTCCCGGACCCATTCAGATGGCTTGGGCTATAGCACAAGAAAATCTAAAAATCGGTTAGAATTCCAGTTTTATGGTTCTAAAAGGCCAAAAAAATAAAAAAAACACTCATGGAGAGGAGATTACTATTGTTCCTTAGGTGATTTTTGATGGGCCTGCAAAATTTTACACGATCAGTCGCCCGGACCTATGCTGATGGTGTGGGCTATAGCATACGAAATTGGGGAATCAGGCGGAATTCCAGTTTTATGGCCATAAAACGTGAAAAAATGAGGAACGGATATGGCCAAGGATGATTATCGTTCCTTAGATGATTTTTCGTGGCGTGGGCTATAAAACATGAAAATCTAGGAATCGGGCGAAATTCTGGTTTTATGGCCCTAAAACACCAAAAAAACGAGGAACGGTCATGGCGAGACTATGACTATTGCTCCTTAGGTGGTTATTGATGGGCCAAAAAGTTTTTAGGCGATTCGGGTCCGATCACCCGGACTCATGCCGATGGCGTGGGTATTGTTACGCGGCACCTTCCTAAGATTCCTTGGAAGAGCCACGTAAGGCTAAGCAATCGATGTAAGTGCGATTGTTGTCCGCCAACTGAGGTCCTTTACGTATGCTAGACTAGATTGTCAATGTCGTACAGGAAAACCAATGTCATGAGCAACTGAGAGAGCAGATAAGAGAATTGAGAATGAAAGAAAGCTTGATTACACTAATGAAAGCTATTATAGAAAAGCAACACGGTGTCGAGGGGGAGAGACACCAATAAAAAGAATTATTTGCTTGCTAGAAGTTTGATTGCTTGATCCCCCCTAATAATGCTTAAAAAATAAATCAAAGTTACATGACTTGACCTAATAAGCTTTAGAAGCACACTAAAAGAAATGAAGTAAAAATACTCTATATTTCCAATGAAAAGGACTTTAGTCTTCTACAAGGTAGAAACTAGACCATTTGCAGCAACTTTATCTTTAGCATCAGGGTTTGCGCGCACGGCGTTATCTGCGTGCGCGACTTTGTTGGCATCTACCTGTGGCTGGGCGCTAGCGATGGCTATCGGTGGGAAAATAGAGGTACATGCGCTAGTCACTTGGAGGGTATCGAGACCACGGGGCCAACCGTGGCGCTGGGCGTTGGGAGGCTTGCCAGGACGCTATGGGGCGCGTCCAAGGGGTTATGGGGCATGGATGGAAAGCCGCCCATGACATTCTCCCCCACCTGAGTTGGTGACATCCTCGACGCCTTACTTGAAAAATAGTCATCAATTAGGCTCTTGTAGGCTTTAAGGCTTGTTCCGCTCTCCCAAGTATTCTCCTCTATATCACATTCCTGCCATTTCACCAAGAACTTTTGGTGATCTTTCCTTGAGGCGTGAATCACTCGATCATCAAGAATAGCTTCAGCACGCCTTTTCCCGGTTGAATTAGGGCCTTGAATACTGGGTATTGTGAGTTGGCTCCGAGAAGGATCCTTCATATCTTCCCGAAAAGGTTTCAGGAGACTGACATGGAAGACGGGATAGATTTTCCACCAAGCTGAGGTATCCACCCGGTATGCAACGCGCCTTTCAATGGACAAGGCTCCAATATATTTTTGCAATAGGCGAGGGTCATAGACCCCTGCAAATAAGTACCGCTTTGGGATTTTCACCATCACTTTGTCTCCTACTTAGTATTCAACAAAGCGACGATTTTGATCAGCATGCCTCTTCATCCGCTTTTGAGCTTTGACAAGATAGCTCCGTACTATCTCCAAATTTTTCTTCCATTCTTTTGAGAAGCTAGCAGCTCGAGGAGATTTTGACATGTTTGGTTCATTCACGGTGTGTGGGAGTAGCGATTGTTGTTCGGTAACAATTTCAAAAGCGCTCTTGTTGGTACTATAGCTCTTTTGTGAATTGAAATACAATTGAGCAGGATCCAAAAGCTTCACCCAGTTCTTCTACGATCCGGTTACGATGTGGGGGAGATATTCCTTTAGCATGTCATTGAACCGTTCCGTCTAGTCCATCAGATTGTGGATGAAAACTTGAATTGTGGCTGAATTTTTACCTGAGGCACTTAAAGAGTTGGGTCCAAAAGTTGCTAGTGAAGCGTGAGTCGCGATCACTAACGATGTCTTTAGGTAGGCCCCAATATTTGACGACATGAGAAAAGAAGAGTTGATCTATATCTTCTGATGATATATATTGTGGGGCTGCTATAAAGGTAGCATACTTGGAAAAATCAATCCACCACAACCAAGATAGTTGTGAGATCCCCGACCTTGGGTAATCCGGTGATGAAATCCAGGGAAGCGCTTTCCCAACGTCTCTTTAGGACAGCTAGTGGTTCCAAGAGTCTCGCTTGTGCCAAGTGGTCCGACTTGTCCTTCTGGTATACTAGACAAGTCTTTACATATTAAGCGATATCGTCGGCCATTTGAGGCCAATAATATGCACGGTGAAGTAACGCCGTGGTGCGTTCTTCACCGGGATGACCGGCCCCCAAAGTATCTTGGCATTCCGCCAAAAGAGTCCTTCGCAGATCTCCTCCTTTGGGAAGATAAAGTCGGTTCCCTTTCACTTTCAGGAAACCATCTCCTGCGTAGAACTGGTAAGTCTTGCCCTGTCCTACCAAGTCAACCAAATACTATGCAGCAGGATCCTTGATGAGTAGATCCTGCATCTGGTCTTTTATGGTGGTGGCTACTTCGCTCCCCCTTAGGGTGGTGAGTAGGCACACTGATGCTAGATCAGCTCTTTGACTGAGTGCATTAGCAACATGATTAGTTTTCCTACTTCGGTACTCCAGGTTGAAGTGAAATTTCGCTTGGAGTTCCAGCCACCTGGCCTATTGACCATTCAGCTTCGGCTAGGTCATGAAATGGTTAACAGGTGCGTTGTCTGTCTTGACCACAAACGGGGTTCCCAGCATATAGTGCCTCCAAAGGTGTAAGCAATGAATGACAACCAATAATTCTTTCTCGTGGGCGGCATAGTGCCGCTCTGCATCCTTCAGCTTCCGGCTCTCATACGCTATGGGATGCCCTTCTTGTAGTAAGACTCCACCAAGGGCATAGTCAGAGGCATCCGTTTGTACCTCAAATGGCTTGGCCAAATCAGGGAGGGCCAAGACGGGGCTACTAGACATAGCCGCTTTCAATGCGTTGAAGGTCTCCACTCGCCTGGGTCCCCAATCCCAAGGCAGGACCTTCTTGAGAAGTTCTGTCAGTGGTACTCCGATGAGGGAGTAATTTTTCACAAATTGTCAATAGAAGTTGCATAGTCAAAGGAACGCCCTCAAGGCGTGGATATCCTTAGGCGGCAGCCAATCTGTGATAGCCTGAATCTTCTGTTGGTCCATCTTGATTCGCCCTTCATCACTGACATGTCTGGGAAAGTCAATTTGTTTTTTAGCAAAGGAGCACTTAGATAGATTCGCATATATTCGTGCTCCCGCAATCGGGCTAGGACCTTCTGCAAATGCTCCAGGTATTCTTCCAGTGTCTGGCTATATACCACAATTTCATCCAAGTAGACCACCACGAATTTGCCAATGTATTCTCGGAAGATTTAATTCATCAGGGTGCAAATTGTGGCTGGTGCGTTAGACAAGACGAATGGCATAACCAAGAAGTCGTATGACCCATATCTTGTCACGTAGGTCGTCTTGTGCTCATCACCCTCTGCAATCCAAGCTTGCCAATAATCTATCCTCAGGTCTATTTTGGTGAACACCGTCGCACCACTTAGTCTATCGAACAAGTCTGCCATTAGCGGAATAGGGTACTTGTTCTTCACAGTGATTTTTTTTAGAGCCCTATAATCCACACAGAGTCGTAAGCTTCCATCATGTTTCTTTTGGAATAGCACAGGGGACCAATGTGGGGACTTGGAGGGCACAATGATCCCTGTGTCTAGTATTTCCGTCAACTGTCTCCGACGCTGGGTGAGTTCGGGTTGTGACATTCAATACGGTGCTCGGGCGGGTGGTTTCGCACCCGGCACCAACTCAATCTCATGGTCCACATTGCGCCTAGGCGGGAGTTGCTTTGGCATGTCTTGTGGCATGACGTCTTCAAATTCCAGTAGCAGCTCTTTCACGGGTGTAGGAAGAGGACCCGAGGAGCGTTCTATATCTTCAATGCAGAGGGTAAACAAGAACGTAGGTTATGTCTTTTCACCCCCTTCTTGAACTGCAAGGCCGAGATGTTTTCAGCGGCCATCTTCATGGGCATGCACGAGATAATGCAGGGCTTGGCCCCATTTTTTCCTATAATCATTAGCACGTCTGAAGACGGTACGGGCATGGTGTTGGTTTGCCTCAGGAATTCCAGCCCTACTATCAACTCGAAGTCATCTATGATCACCACCCGCAGATTGAATTTTCCTTCATAAGGGCCAAGCTTCACTGGTACTTCTTTGGCTATTCCACCCACTGGCTGAGGAGGTGAGTTTATAGCCTTGACACAACCTTTGCCCTTTCCTATAACTAGACCAAGGCGCTCCATATGAGTCGAGGCTAAGTAGTTATGGATAGCACCCGTGTCTATCATTGCCCGAATGGGCTTGCCATTTACCTTCATCTCGACAAACATTAAGTTCTTCTATTTTTAAGAGGAGTCCTCTCATCCGCCTTCTTTTTCCCTTTTTTGGTGATTGGGCAAGGGTCCTTCTTTTGACGGATACCAGCACTGGTTCCCGCTAAGGCCTCAGAAATAGAGCCAACAATTGCATTAAAGGCACCTATTGGTTCGATCTGGTCCGCATCATCTGCGTCGTCATCCGTCCCATCATCAAAAGCTTGATGGGGGTTCATCTGTGCATGTGGGAATTCATTATTCCAGTGTGGTCCGCCGCAATGACGGCATCCTGAAGGGGGTTTCCTTCCCCAATCGTTGTCGTTAGATGCAGTGCTAGTACTGCCTGAGGAGGGAGCCTTAGATTTGGTTGCACTCCGATCTCCTCCACTTCTGCTAGGGCCACCAGTGCTCGGTTGGCCCCCTTTGCATCCTCCTCGGACAGGCTGTTGAGGCCTATCCTTCCGAGCTTCCACTTGATATTCCCCAAGGCACACCGCTGCTTGGATCGCCTTAGGTAACGTGTCTACCCTTTGTCTTTGCATCTCCATACGGGCATAGGGTTTCAACCCTTCTAGGAAGGTGAAGAGTTTGTCTTTTTTCCCCATGTCACGTATGTTCAGCATAAGCACGGAGAATTCTCGCACGTAATCCCGCACTGATTTGGTCTGGTGGAGCTCCTATAGCTTTCTTCTTGCATTCTACTCAACATTTTTGGGGAAGAACTGTAGACGTATGGCTGCCTTCAGTTCTTCCCATGTCTCGAGAGCATCTTCACTGGCCCTGATGGCTTCGTACTTCACCCGCCACCAAAGTTTAGCATCACCCTGAAGATACATGGTAGTTGTTGTTACCTTCTTAGCTTCTTCTAGCCTCCCC